>JANSVA010000008.1:8505197-8545225 GCA_025504915.1 Erythroxylum reticulatum | reverse complement strand
CTGCTGGACCCTATCGAGAATGTACTGGTAAGTTCTTTTGCCGACCCGTTGATGCAGGAGAGGGACTCCAAGATAACCACGCTTTGTTCTTTAGATCTAGAGGATTAGGTAACCACGCTAGTGCCTCGTTTCTCTCATTTCCAACTATCACGTCACTCACTTGCTGTTTAAATCTAGATGACTGGGTCGCCACTCTCACGCTGCTCTTATTATCACTATCGCCGCTCAGTTACCCAAACCAAACCCTTTCCCACTATTGCTTAATTATTTAAAAAATAAATGGAAATTTTATGTGAAGGCTTTCAATATGCTACCAGTGTAAAAGCATATGGAACTGTAGAATACATGCATGTTGCTCTTTCACGGTAGAAGAACGTTCTCTCTATGGTAATAACAGGTTGCACTTTTATGTTTTTACAACTTTACTAAGAGTTAAGGATGAACGTCGTAGTCGACATCTATCGTCAAAGCTTGAACCAAAATTTTATTACTAATATTTCTCTTATTTAATCATTTTATCTTTCTATTTATACTGCCTATATTTTTGTTAGGCTGATAGGGGGACTGAAATCATATGAATTTATTAGTATTGATTGACTTTATTATAATATTTAATATTTATTAGGTTGTTTTTAGTACATATTTTATAAACATCTATACTTTCTTCCATTTTTCTCCATAACTCAATTTGTTTTGTCTTTAAATGAAATGTTGGAGTTTTTGTTAAATGCAAGATATTTTGATTATCATAAAATAGAACAATCGTATCTTATTTGTGTCTAATTTACAATTAAATTACCTCTTTGCTAATTTGTATATCTACAGTATGATATGCCTCTATTGTAGAAGTAACCACGATAAATTATAGTCTTGAGATCCAACTTATAACTCCTTTAGTTATAATAAATATATAAATATAACTCCTCTAGTTAGAACAAGATTCTTGAATAGGCTGAAGCAAAATATCTTTCTATAGGGAATGAGAGAATCTGCTTAAGTCTTAGCTTCAATTGTGCAATTCATGTTATATGGAGGGAAAGAAATTTGACAAGTACACTCTTACTAATAATTTGCAATGCTGTATTGGTAACTTACCAAGTGACTGATCAACTAAGCTCTCATATTAGAAGAAGGTAGAACCTCTAGTTTTAGTTTTTCCCTGTCTGCTATCGCTATCGCTATGGCCACCTACTTACCCAAACCAAATCCTTTCCCGCTATTGTTTAATTATTTTAAAAGAAACAAATGGAAATTTTATATGAAGGCTTTCAATATGTTACTTGTGCAAAAGCATATGGAAGTGTAGAATACATGTCTACTGCTCTTTCATGGTAAAAAACGTTCCCTGTGGCAATAACAGGCTGTCTTTACTTTTTCTTACAACTTTACAAAGAGTTAAGGATGAAATTCATAGTTGACATCTATCATTAAAGCTTGAACCGAAATTTTATTACTAATATTTCTCCAATTTAATCATTTTATCTTTTCATTTATACTACTTATATCTTTGCTAGGTTGATAGGGGGATTGACATCACATGAATTTATTAGTACTGTTAGACTTTGTTATAATATTTATTATGTTGTTTTTAGTACATGTTTTATAAACATCTATACTTCCTTCTTTCATTTAAATTTTATTACTAATATTTCTCCTACTTAATCATTTTATCTTTTTATTTATACGATCTTTATTTTTTTAGGTTAATAGGGGGATTGACATCATATGAATTTATTAGTATTGATAGACTTTGTTATAATATTTATCATGTTGTTTTTAGTAAATATTTTATAAACATCTATATTTCCTTCTTTCATTTTTTTCCACAACTCAATGTGTTTTGTCTTTAGATGAAATGTTGGAGTTTTTATTAAATGCAAGATATTATGATTATCATAAAATAGACCAATCTTCTCTTGTTTGCGTCTAATTTACAATTAAATTGCCTCTTTTTTATTTTGTATAGCTACAATATGTTATGCCTCTGTTGTAGAAGTAACCACCATAAATTATAGTTTTGAGACCCGACTTATAACTCCTCTAGTTAGAATAAATATATAACTATAACTCCGCTAGTTGGAACAAGATTTTTGAATGGGCTGAAGTTAAATATCTTTTTATGAGGAATGACAGAATATGCTTAAGTCTTCGCTTCAATTATGCAATTCATGTTATCTGGAGTGAAAGAAATAAAAAAAATCATCAACAAAAGAGAATTGACAAGTACACTTTTATTCATAATTTGCATTGCTAGATTAAGGAAATTTTAGTAGCTCACCAAGTGACCGATCAACTAAGTTCTTATATTAGAAGAAGGTGGAACCTCTATTTTTAGTTTTTCCCTAAAACAACTATATTATTGTATCTTATTTTGTTTGATTCTTGCTATAATTGTCCCCTTTTAACTCCTTTTATGGCTATTAATGAATTTTGAATATATACATATACATATATGAACTTGTTTTTGTTAAGAACATATGTATAATCTGAATCAATATAATCTTTAAGAATGCAGCCTGGTTGTCCAACATATAATGAATTATCTAATGTACCTTTTATATATTTAAAGATCCTCTTTATAATACTCTAATGCTTTTTATCAAGATTTGTTATTTATAAACTAACCACTTTCACTGTATATATAATGTTTGGTCTTGTACAAATCAATAGTAAACATTAATCTACCGACTATTGATGCATATGGAACTTGAGATATATTCATCTTTTTTGTTTTATTGTTAGGACTCATACTTAAAGATAACTTGAAATTAATAAGAAGGATAAAAATTAGCTTACGATTTTGTGTATTGAAACATTGCAAGATTTTCTTCAAATAATTCTTTTAAGAAAGTTGTCTGAATAAATTTACATCCCTAAAATTTTGTTTACTGGTCTCAAGTCCTTCATTTCAAAGTTCCTATTCAATTATTCCTTTAATTCTTTAATATGATCTTTACTTGGCTTTTACTTCCTTCATGTAATCAATATACAATAGAAGGCTAATGAAATCATTATCATGAAATCTCTTATAATAATCATAATGATCTATATTAAATTTTTTTCTTTAAGTTTTTCACAAAGAATGTAGTTTTGACATCTAATTACTCTAAGTGTAAAGCATATATAGCACTTATTGTCAACACTACTTAAACAATTTTCAGTTAAATAATAGAAGAAAACGTTTTGTAAAAGTCAATACTTTCTTTTTGAGCATATCTTTTTGCCACTAATCTTATATTATAACGCTTTACTAGGTCATTATCATCTTGTTTGATTTTATGGATTCATTTTTTATCAATGGTTTTCCTTAGTAGCAAAACAGATCTCATGTCTTATTTTTATAAAGGGCTACCTCCCATAATGTATTATGAGTATTAAGATGGTTTCTCCTTTCTTAAGCTAACCATTGAGCCTCTAAGGTTAAGGACTCAATCTATTCTTGTTTTTTATACTATAGTGCAGCTTCTAAAGAATTTGGATCTTTTTGTTCTTATCTTTCTTTAATTGAATGATAATAATGTAACTCCCCATATTAGGGATTAGAATATTGAAGAATTAGCAATGCATAGTATGCTTTGCATATTTGAGGATTCACTTATATGTGCATATGTATTTTTTTTACACATACAAATATTTGTACATGCATTCATTGACATTTTCGGATATGATTGGTTTTAAATTTTTGATTAAAATGAGAATTATGGATTTTTTTAGGTGTTGAAAATTTATTTGGAGATTATTATTATTATTTCAAAATTTTTGTAAATTTTTGGAAATTTTTAAAAATTTGGAGTATTTTGATTTTGGGACTAGGAAAAATAGACCAATGGTATTTTTCCATGTTGCATCTTTATATGGACGACAAATGGCACACATGCAATGAGCCATGTGTCAATATGGTAACAACACACATGAGTATGTGTGTTAGAAGGAAAAATCACTAGAGCTTTGTTGTTCTTCGGATTATGTTAGTGTTCTTCGAAAATCGCTGAACCTTCATCATCGAAATACTAATTTTGATGCTTATATCAGTATTATACTTTGCAACACAAATGATTTAGTCCAGCCGTTGGTTTGTTTCTCTTTAGTCTTGCTTTTTCAGTCATCACCGAACCCTATTTTTCACTTTCACTGTTGAAGAATTTGCAGAAAAATCAAGTGATATTTCTAACTTTCTAAGTTCTATGAATGATATTGGTGATGTGTTAGTGTTGGAAATGACTTCTTTCATGAGTTGGATGATGTTTTACATGTTGGAAATGATTACATGCATGAGTTGTGTATGAAGCAAATTCGGTTATAGTGATGAGAAAGATGGATTGATATTATTGTGTAGTGGAAGCGTAATACCAATTGCATGTAGCTTAAAGGGAAACTTAGTGAAATAGACCATAATAGAAAATGAGGTGGGTGAGAAGGATAGCTTCAGTGATGTTAAGAATATGCTAAGTGAGATTTAGTGAAATTTAAAGCATGTAGAAAAATGTGAAGTACAATAATTATGCAGGAAAAGAATTGTATGTGAGTTTTTAGATTTTGGTGATTATGTTGAATCTTGAGTTTTGAGTTGTTTGAGAGTAAGATGGGCTATAATAGAAGTAAAAATGCAAAGAATATAAGTTAGAAATGCTATAGGAATCGTGAATTAAGGAGAAGAGAAGAAAAGATGGAGAAGCGTTTCTGCAAAAATATGGAGAATTAATGCAAAATCGTGATTATACTGTAGAAGGTGGGAGTGCACAATCAAGCTTTCTAATACTGAATATTTCTAACTCTTTTTGCTTTAACTTTGTCTCCTAACCTCCGAATGACTTGAAATTGAACCAAAACACTCCTAAGACATTGATTCTACTCTCCATAAAAATTTAGAGTCATCTGAATTAATTTGAAAAATATTGATTGGATGAAAGTGAGGAAATGTGTTGGAATGTTATGAACTGGAGAATTTTCATTAAACATGTTTCAGTATTTTGATTATATTTTGAGTAGATTTCCCAATGAGTTGATTCTTAATTCAGATTAAACTTGAGACATATTTCTACAACTTTCTTGAAGAAGTCGAATTTTAGTTCTATCCCTAAAACTTTCAAAAGTGGCATGAAATTAAGTCTTGGCTTAGGCTGTAGCACTACAAGGGACAGAAATCATATCCTATTTTTATTGAATAAATTATATTGATGTAGGCGAAATTAGGCTAAGATTTTTTCACCACTTATTCTCTTAGCTTTAAATTGGTATAAAGTTTGTAATTTTTGGATATTGGAATTGAGAGATATGGGTTGTAAAACTTGAATGCATGATCATGCTCTAGCCAAAATTTCAAATGTACATAGTCTTTGATATTTTGAGCTTAAATCATTGAATAATAATCCAAATTGTATGATCTTGGTATCATTAGAAACTTTAGACACAGAGAAACAATTGTCTAGAAGAAAGTGTTACAAAAATACATCATTTTCTTAATCTTATTGATTATGAAAAGTTGACCCGAATAGGATGCTTTCAGCAAAGCTGGAATAATAAATGAGTGTGTGAATAGTGAATAAGTGTGTGAATTTTGGCATTATTGGAGTACATCAATTTGTTACAAAAATATACCCGAGAAGTTGTCATTGTACATGCGTGATACATGATACATTTATACATGTGTTTACTTAATTAAATAAACAATATAGTAATGTAAAATTGTTTTAATGTATATAGGAGAGCAAATAGCGCAACCACTTCTGGATATTGCCAGAACGTAAAGGCAGTAGGCTAAAAAGAACAATTGTAAGTAATCTTAAACGGTCACACCTTACTTTATTATGTTTGTTGAATTTGATTTATATTGATAGTGTTCTGAATTTCGAACAATGATTGTCCGAGGCGTTTGATGCATGTTTATATCATTGAAAATCCAACTTGTATGTGAATATGATTAACTACTTAATTTGTACATGAAATGTCTGAAATTACTTTATTTTGTTTTAAAACTGTTGAGTCCTAGTTGTGGGTAAATAGGCATGCCTAGAAGGGTCTGCAACTGCTCCTGTGACATTTTGGTGTCTCCTGGTACTAACACTTTGGTGTCATTTGTTATTGACACTTCGATGTCTCCTATTATTGAGACGTAGTCTCTCCTGTTTTATGATACCAATCATGGTATCTCCTGTATAAGTCCCTTTACCCACTTCTATTGATGGATTAGATGGATTAGCAGTCATCTGGTTTTGTATTTTGAAATATGTTTGATTTTGATATAAACAAAATTATGTTCTGATCTGAAGGGAGCATGCCTTCTTCTAATACTTAGTTCTATCATCTATGCAAACTGTTTTGAAAATTCACGATGTTTGAATTGTTCGTTAAGACAAACTTTTAATGAATGCTTATGCTATAACTTGATTCAATATGATTAATTGTTAGTTTATGCATAGTTTAGTTATTACTCACTAAGCTATATGCTTAGCACGATGGATTTGCCCCGTGTAGGGTTCTAAGAGACGTTTGTAAAGATTGGAACAAGTTAAACACAATGGCCAGAGGAGTCTGAGATTTGTCATAATGTAATTTTGAGTTTGATTTTGTCTTGTATCTGATGTGTATAAATGTGAATGTGTTTGTAATAACTATATCTCAATTTGGATCAGGATTTAAAGCAAGTTTGTATTAAGTTCAATGTAATATCATGTATGTTTGCCTGAAATGTTTTAGGGAAGATTTTGTATGCTTTGGTTTGTTTGTACTGTTTTGAGTGGCGTCCATATATCTTTCTATGGGGTCTTTTAAAGAACTATTTTCTTCCTTTTCTTAT
This sequence comes from Erythroxylum reticulatum, assembly GCA_025504915.1. Taxonomy (NCBI): domain Eukaryota; kingdom Viridiplantae; phylum Streptophyta; class Magnoliopsida; order Malpighiales; family Erythroxylaceae; genus Erythroxylum; species Erythroxylum reticulatum. The sequence goes on along the minus strand of JANSVA010000008.1, from coordinate 8,538,429 downwards.
AACTTATCTTCTCCAAATATGACATCCTTACTAGTTATTACCTTGTGGGTAGTGGGATCCCACAAGTAATAACTTTTAATTTTATTAGTTTTGGATTTTGGATTCATCTTTGACATTTCTTAGAAAATATATAACACATATGCAAAACATCAAAATATATGGAGGGATGAATATTTAGTTTGCTTACTTGTTTATATCTAAATTGGTATCTTTAACCTAATTTTTGTTGACGGGGATCAATTTATCACATGGTAAGTAATTTTTACTACTTTTGCCTAAAATAATTTCGCTAGACCTGTAATCCTGGACATTGCTGTTATTCTTTTATGTTCATTCACTCTACTACTCCATTATGCTGAAGAGTGTACACTACTGTGAACTACCTTTTAATGCTTTCTTGTTTACAAAGGCCATCAAACTCATCATTAACGTATTCATCTCCATTATTTGACTGTAGACACTTGAATTTTTTTTGGTTTCAAGTTCTACCTTTTCTTTCAAATTTCTTAAAAACTAGAAACATTAGGCCTTCCTTTTGAGTGGATACACTAACATCTCCTAAATTAATCATCAATCAAAGGTACAAGTATCTTGTACCTCTTAAGAATGAAACTGGTGCCTGCTAAACATTAGAATGAATCAACTCTAGAATATCTTTGCTTCTACCAGTGGAACTAATAAATTTTAATTTGTACTACTTACTAGTAACACAATGCTATAAAAAAATAATGATATCTTTTTTATCCTTAAAAGAAGTTTTTATTTTGCAAGAACCTTCAACACTCATTCCAACATGTGGCCAAGTTTGATGTGCCACATCAATGTTAATGTGCCACTTATCCTTCTTATGATGTTTCTTCTTTAAACATACACAAATTAGCAGCTACCTTTTCTACTTTCATCACCATAAGTGTGCCTTTGACTATTTTTATGATTTTATTTTTTATCTGGGATTTTACAGATGATATTATCCGATTGTCCGAAATACACTATATTTTTTTTCTGTAAGCCCTTCATATGTCTTACCTCTTGGATGGTATGAATCATGTAGTCCCATTTTTTAGTTTAACAATATTGATATCGGTAATCTCTAAGGTATGATCATCACCCATGAATACAGATCCTCTTAAGAATTGGTTTATATTGGTCAAACCATTCTTTCTTAAGGGTCATGTGTTAGGTGGCTCCCAATTATAAAAGTCATACATTATTAAAATGATTTTTTTCCTTCTATTGTTGCCTCACTGCACAAGATGTCACCATTATTCGAGGTTCTCACAATATTATCTTAAGGGGGTTATTGCATTTTCTTTGCATTCTTCTTTTTCCAACACTTATCTCTAGTGTCCCTTTTCTTGCCATAGTTGTAACATTTGAAATTTTTTTTGTTTCTTGATTTGGACCTATTATGATTTTGACTCCCACTAGAACCACCTTCTGTTGATCTCCTTCTTATGATTAATAAGGCTTCCACTTATTGGGAATTTGATAATTTATCCTCCATATTACCTTCATTTTCATCTTTCAGAAATCATTCTTGCTGAACTTATCTATTTCAAACCTTGTTGTTATTGTTGAAGCTACTTTTTTTTCACTAACTAGATCGAATCATTGTACGACATTATTATACGAAATATACAAAATACGATGTTATTATACAAAATACGACATTATTATACAAAATAATGGTGATAAAATTTAAGACGTTATTATACGAAATATACAAAATACAAGTAAAATTAAATTGAGAAAATAAGGAAAAAATCAACATAAAGGAAATTTAACTAAAGAAAGTATATATATAATATACTTGGCTCCCTTTTTCCTTTACGAAAAGAATACATAAACAAAATAGAAGCTAGAACTTAAAAAGAATATTATAAAGCACAAGAGACCATTCTATACATATGTAAGGTTTCGATCATGCATCTCATACATAATATATATCAAATATGTGCAACGAAAATAAAACGGAACCTCCAAAACTAGATCTACTCATGCATATAGATATAGAAAACAAAAATATGAAATGTAAGATGTTTACACACCTTTCCGACGATCCCCTTCGTTCTTTAATCTTCTCCACGTTGGGTTGTCATAAACCACAATGATCAACGTGGACCATCTCTAATGAAAGTCCACACGAAGATAGAATAATAAAACCTCACTAGGAAATGGCTAGAATTCTTTCTTTATGCTAACAAAAACAAGAAATCTTGTGAGAGTTAGAGAGAAAAAAATGTGTATGTAAGAAATAACATTTCTTTCACTTGTGTCTTACACAAGATGCATGAAAATGATCTTTATTTTTTTCACCATTTGGCCTCCCATAACTCCATCACTAATGGAGAGTTATGGGAAGTTAATGGTCATGAATAGCATGCATTAATGAAAGTGTGGGAAGTTAATGACCATAAATAACATGCATTAATGGAAGTTATGGAAAGTTAATGATTGTGAATAGCATGCATTAATGGAAGTTTGAGAAGTTAACAGCCAAATTGGCAACTAACAACACTTGTTTCTAATCTATTCCATGCAACGTTTTCTACCATGATCACATTGCGATACAATCCCAAACCACTCTTTCGTATCTTGAATCACCATTCAAGACCATTTTACTCATCCTTCGGATCTCCTATGTGTGTGACCCATTAGGTTCCCGATTATGATGACCACTTGAATTGACACTTAATTCAATTAAATCAAGATTGGTATCTAACAACATGTTATGACCCCCAATTGAGCAGAAAGTCAGTGGTTTGACTACAAATCTTCTATACGCAATGTCGAATGCAATTCGTTATTTCACCATCTATACCCTACTTGATTCAAAGTATACTCAAGATGTCAACTCTCACACGACTGACTAAGTCACATCTAGTCCAAGTGATATTAGATCTTGTCCTGAGGATCTCATTACTCTATGTATCATTGAAGACTTTTTTCATGACACATATATGCTCTGGCTAGAGACTTTCGAGTAATGACCCTGACAAGAGGCCGTAGGTATCATCTCTTTCTATCAGGAGTGATGAATCCTTTATTGACTACTCAATTACCTCCGAATACCTCAAGTTGTACCCAATTATCACCCTATGAGTAACCTCTGAAAGATACCAATGAATGGAGTTAAAGCGCAAGATCAATATCTGAGATATCCTTGAACACTTCAAGTCAAAGGATACTTGTACCATTGTTATGATGAGACTATCATTGACACTGGAATGATGAGACTATCATTGACACTAGAATATAATATCTATATGATTGTCTTATAGTAGGTCAATCCAATGTACTTACTACCCTTAGTAAGTATCCACTTGTTAACTCTAAACAACTCATGTTAACTCTAAATAAGTCATGTCTACAACTTATGAGATCTATTGCTTAATCTAATCAAGGAGTATAACATATGCTAGTTTATCCGGATTAATGATATCCCATCTTATTAATCCTATGACTAGGAAAAGTTTAAATACTAATATAATTACGCATAATAGGAATCTCATTATCATAATCTCATCATGATTCCCTCCATGCTATGTTTTATATCAAGGATTTCATTAAATCAATTTAAGATTAACATTAAATCCATAAATGTATACAGGATTGTTATTTAAATAATCCTATAATGACCCTAAAGATACCTTGGTGTTAAAGATATTATTTACTGGTCCAGATTTTCAAGGATGAACAATATTATGCTTATCATTTAATTACCTTGGGAAAGACAAAACATTTTCTCATTACTATGGATACTAAGTTAAGAAAAAAAAATTCTAAATACATTAAAAATGATATCCATTACAAAAAAGGAATAAGGATGAGAACTGTCATTTTAGGTATGGAGGTAGCATTCAAGAAGGGATTTTGAACCTATACCAAAAAAAGCAAATTTCTTCTTTAATGATAGCTTTAGCCAAAAAGATACCATTGGTTGCTAAAAATTTTATAAAAATAAAGATAATCATGATTGAAAGAGGAAAGATAAGATCTAGTCTTGTAGCATAAAAAAAGGTTATATCATCTTTAAAAACATATATAAAATGTATGTTGTTCTTTTACAAGTGACTGGAAGACTCTTAAAGGAAAAGAAAAATTTAAAGCATTAAGTGTATCTATATACAATGATGATTCTGAGTCAGAAAGATAAGAAGATAACATGAAAATCTCTCCATCTATACAGATAAAAGAGAATCCATTATTAAAAATAACAAAATCTACTCTTCTAAAAAGTTGTCATGATGTAATTTTTGTTAAACGTTAGAATATAAACTTCAAGTTTGCTTGTATAAATAAGACCCTTAAGATAGTAAAGGGGGCATCAAACATCTTTTATATATTTCATATTTGTGATCTCCTCGACTATGAAATAAAAATTTCATTTTCCAAATATAGTTTATAATTTCTATTTAAAACCTTACTCTCTCCTAAATCTTTATTACACGCCTTAAAGTAGGGAAAAAAATTAAGGCTATGCTGGAATTTGATGAAGGAGTGTCAAAGGTAGTTACCTTACTCAAAGGTTGGAGTCGGAATGCTCGTTAAAAGACTCGACAAAAACTTAGACAAGTTATAGTAAAAAAACTAAGGATATAGGTACAGAAGCGTACCCTTTAATTTTAAAATATTGAAATTGTTCTACATGTAATTATATCATGAGTTCTTATTTTTTAGAAAAATTCATGTATGAATTATTTGTAATATATTTATATTATTTATAATCTATAAATAAGATAATTACATCTCTCTTTTAAGAGGTCATTAATATTATAACAAATAATGATAAATTAGATGATCAAATTTGCTTTAAATCTCTTTAATTTTTAATATTAATAATGGATTTTATATGATAAAAGCTTTTATTTTTGTGTATAATCATATTTGTGTTAGATAATATTTAATCTGCATTTTATGTTTTGATTTGGCCTTAAAATTGGTAACGACCGTTGACACCCTTCAATAAAGTCCAACATATCTTTAATTTGTTTCCGACTTTAAGGCGTATACTAAAGATTTTAGATAAGAGTAAGGTTTTAAATGGAAATTATGAACTGTATTTGTAGAAACAAAAATTTATTTCATAGTAGAGGAGATTACAAAGATGAGATACATATAAGATGTTTGATTCCCCGTTTACTATCCTAGGGGTCTTATTTATACAAGCAGACTTGAAGTCTAGATTTAACTTTAACAAAATTTACATCATATCAAAATTTAGAGGCCAAAAAAAAATCAAAATGCAAATCAAATATGGTCAAACATAAACATGATTAAGTATGAAAATAAAAATCATTACCATATCTAAGCCATTAATAATATCAAAAACAAAAAAAATTCGAAGCAAATCTTCATCCTCTAATTTATCATTATTTGCTATGATATCAATGACTTCTTAAAGTAGGGATGTAATTATCTCATTTATAGATTCTAAGGAATCTAACTATATTCTAGATAATCCATAAATAAATTTTCTAGAAAATAAGAAGTCATAAAATAGTTATACGTAGAACATTTCAAAATTTCCAAATTAAAGGATTCATTGTGCTTTTTTACCTATACACTTAATTTTTTTACCGTAGCTTTATTCGAGATTTTTTTGAGTCTTTTAACAAGCATTCTAGCTACAACCGTTGAGTAAGTAACTACCCTTAATGCCCTTTTAGCAAAGTCTAGCATATCCTTAATTCATTTCCTATTTTAAGACTATAATAAAGATTTAGGAGAAGATTAAGGTTTTGAGTGAAAATATGAACTATATTTGTATAAAGGAAATTTTTATTTCATAATATAGGAGATTACAAAGATGTAATACATAGAAGATGCTTGATGCCCCTTTTACTACCCTAGGGGTCTTATTTATATAAGTGGACTTGAAGTCCAAATTTTAACTTTTACAAAAATTTCATTGATAGAATTTTTTTATAGTTAGTCAATATTGTATCTAGCCTACGAATTAATTTCAATTTTTAGTAAAATAAAATAAAACTAAAGCAAGTAAAACAAAATAGGCAACAAAATGTAACATAGAATTAAGAATTCAATTAGAAAAAAATCAATATAAAAAATTAGTATTGGTTTTGATTCCCTCTAAAACTTTAACATATTGATCTTTTAGTAAGCAATTGTTTTATTGACTTACTGGATCGAGGAGATTCCTACGGTATGCAAATAGCTAACCTTGAGTCTACTAATAACTAATCCAAAAGTTTTTAACTAAATTACTTAGGTTAAAGTTTATAGAATTGCTTTATCGATTTGTGAATCCCTTTATTAGGTTTGACTCTATTATAAAAGATTTATGTCATCCTATCTCTATTTTTGCAATCAATTCCTTCCAAATACAATTTATCTATTCATAAATAGGATTTCTTTATCTCTACGTATGAAATTAGGTTATGACCTAATATTCTCAAGTCTATTAGAACATAAGAAAAACACATAACAATCAAACCAATTGCATTAATAAAAGAATCAAATCATATCAAAGTATTAACATAGGGTTAATCTAACCTAATTACCAACAAGATGTTTAGTTATATGTTATCGAACAAGAAATCAAACATACACTAAAATAAAAACAAATTAAAAACAATGGGTTTATAATTATAATCTGCTTGATTATCTTATATCAAATATTCTTGCCATTAAAGGTTTGATCTTGTATTCCGATGGATCTATTGATGAATTCCTCATATTTTCCCTTTTTTGGGTCAAAATTTCCCTTTAAGAATGATCTCTACATCTGGAATCATCTCATAAAGTTTGGTCCCCTATTTGAGGCGGTTCAAATTGTTTTATTTTAGATTATAAGGTTTTGGTCGATGCACGATCTAGTGCATGTCCATAATAAGCAAATGCTAAAATGTATGTTTTAAGACTAAAGTAACGACCTACTTTATTCTTGAAACATACCTGATTTTAGATTCATTTAATAGTGCCATTATCGATAGTCGACTACTATCATGATATGAAACTCATCATTCCCTTGAAATAAACTCCTTTACTTACATGGAGATAAATCGCAATACTACAGTCTAAACCATAATCAAGCGACTAACTTGATTATTCAACTGTGAATCAATTAATTTAGATTCTAAAAATATACATGATTCCTATACATCTCCATGTATATGTATATTATTTACAAAAGAATCTTAGTACCTTATGACTAGTTATATAATGCTCATATATATAAAACCAAACTCTTTTGTTTCATTAATAATAAATATTTTCATTACAAAACTGTAACTGGAAGAAAATTAAGTTACATATAAATACACTTGCTTTTCAGGGCACTATATTTACATAACTCCAATATAACTCCAACAATAAGTTCTTTACTACTATAGATAAAGATAGGGTAACATCCAACCTGATTATTGAGATAATGATTAATTGTGATGTTGATTTGATATATAATAAATTAGTTGAGAGCCTTGAAATCATGAGCATGAAAAAGAAAAATCTATTTTCAAAACTTAAAGAGATCAAAAGAATCTAGATACATGCTTGAATGAAAATGAAGGATGAAAAGTGAATTATATAGCATTAAAGCATAAAAATGTTATTATTAACATCAATTGTGACTTAGATGCATTGAAGTGTGATAATGAAACAATAAAAAAGGTAGATTCTCTCATGGAATCTCTCTTCAAGTTTACTATAGAAAAAAACTAGAAAATATAATAGGATCTCAAAATAATTCCAATGATAGGCATGGAGTATGTTATATAACTATGGAAATGAAGGTAATTCTAAAACCAATTTTGTCAAGGGAAAATATTTGCATAGTGAAGAGCTATTACCTAGTTTGTGAAATGAGTGTAGAGTATCCACATCCAAGTATATGCATGCATATTTCACATCCACTAGGACTAATCCTAAAAGAAAATATCATGCTTTTATATATGGCTCACAACCTAGGCATAGATTTTAATACTATCAAGGGAAGAATAAGTATAACTTCTACGTTAATACGCAAACCCACTTACACCCTTTTAGGCCTCAAATATGCATACATCAAGCTTTCATTCATTGTAAGCATCCTACATATAATCATGGTAGCACATTTCACTACCCTAAGAGAACATTCAATAACCTTAACGTCCAAAAGAAGATTCCTTATTGTGCATACATACATAAAATTCCAAGAAATGCATATATGCATCATCATCACTCATATAACATGGTATGTTATTTTTGTGATATGGATATGCCGAAAAAATTTGTTCTTATAAACAAAGGATGTCAAGTAGACCCTTTAAAGTATGGATTGAAAAGAATAAGGAACCTAACAACCAAGGAACTAAGTTTATTTGAGTTTTTAAAATAGGATAATTACCTTATTTTGTAACGTTATTAGAAAAGAAAAAGCAAATGGTATAGAAGTGATACATGTTGAATGCACCAAAAAAAACCTAACTCTGCATATGAAAATTTATAATAGTGATGAGTAGAGATTGTATCCATAGGGAATGTATATATAGCTTTTGTAATGAAAAAAATTGATTTTTAGGAAATAAAGGGGGTATTGGTTAGATGAAATTAAGAAAATAAAGTAAAATTAAATTGATGGATGTGTTTAGATTCCAGTTCTTTGTTCAATCTTAGCCTATTCACAAATAAACATAATTCATTGTCTTGTTTTTTTTCACACCTTTCTTAGAAACTATTAATCATAGGTTAATAATAAGTCCTATTAACCTCTATTTTCCCTTAGATCTTGTTTAATTAAAATAACCTCTTTAATTAAACATAGTTGTCGAGAAACTTAAAATAAGCTCTCTAGATTTAATAAGACAACCATAATACGAACTAAGAAAATAGACTAATCTAGGCAACAACCACACAAGCTCAGGTCATTTAATCTATGTTATGCTATCTTTAATGATTTAAGACCATTATTTTACTAGAAATGAATCGAAAACACAACTGTTGCATTTTATATTAAAGATTCTAGCAAAGGTTTTATATAAAAACAATCCAATGAAAGCATTGAAATCATTATTACATTAATACCCAAATCAATACGAAAAGAATAACATAAACAATCTCTACAAACAGAATATCAACAATACACAATAAAGAGATGTTCAGATGTGATCTTTGGCTTCAATTTTCCCTACAAACTGGAAGAAGGAAGATTAGCCCTCTATGGATCCCAAAAGATAAGAGTTATGTCGCCTTTCGTGTTCCAAAAATGATTCATCCTTTCTTTGGCTACTTAAAATTCTATTTATAGGAAAAATTAGAAAGTGTATTATAAAAGAAATTCCACCTTCAAATTTATACACGATTGTGCATTGAAATACATGACTTTACAACTTGCAGGTCATTCTGAATTCTTCATTTTCTTGCATTTTCTTGTCCCATTTTCACCCTAATCCATCTCCTTCTTGTTTTAGAGAGAAAAATGCTTCCAACTTGTACCTAAAACAAAATATGAACTAAAGTGAGTATCTTAAGCATTTCATAAAAAGAATTACTAAGTGTTAATGAGTGAATGTATAAATAATTAAGCACACATCAAGTTCCCCCATACTTAGCTTTTGACCATCCTTATGTAAACAACAAAACCAAAGTCACAAATCAAAACGCTTTCACATTTTATATATTTCCCAAGAATAAATAGTCAAAAGAAAAGAGGAAAAACTGTCAAAACCTTGGTGAGAGATAAACATTAAATGCCTCTAGTCATGATCAATCAACAACCATTCCCTTCAGAAACTAACCAATCTAGGGGTAGACTTTGACGAAATGTGTTTAAGAATAAGATGGAGTTATAGGTACAATCAAACATCATTTATGATCATGACATTCCACAACTTTGCATATCATTTAATTTCTCCACCACTAAGATTCATATGCATAATCATGAATCACAGGAATTTTTTAGATCGTAATATAGGAAAATGTTAAGGTGAGATGTATTTGGGTAATGTAGAAAAAAATTAAGGCTGGTGAAGAAAGAAAAAAGAAAGTAATGTAATATTAAGCGTAAGAACTAACATTCATTGGAAACTTGGTACCATCAGCTATGATGAATGCAAAAACTATGTTTAATAGCCTAAATTCAAGCCTTCACACCATAAACATATGAAGCATAAATCACTAAAAAAAAATTGCAACTAAAGGGAGTGATCCTTCAAATATTATCTCCCTTATTCACATTATAATCAACTCACCTTTTTCGTACAACTTTAAGAGGAAAGACTAATCATGAATAACTGAGAAAAATAAATGAATTTTCTCCTTAATAATTTTATTTAAATACTTTTTTCTTTTCCTTTCTCACCTTTTTTCTAACAAAAATTAAAAGAAGCTACATCAACATTGAAATTCTTTGATAAGAGATAAAATGACATTCCAATTAATGGTAACCAACCTATATATATGCACACCCCCACACTTACACTTTTGTGCATCCATAATCATCAACAATCAACAAATGCACCATTAGATTTATGGTTTAGGTAAGACATTTGGGTAGGTTGAAGGCATGTAAAGTGTTTAGCACAAATGGAAAAGGTAAATAAAGCTCAAAGGGGCTCATCAAAAGGAAAAATCATATCGATAGGTAGCCTATTTGGCTAATGTAGCTTATAAAACAAAGAATTCATATATCATTTTCATATTAATGCATGTGATAAAGATGTGGTCTCAAATGAAAAATCAAAGCAAAGTCAAGACATGTCATGAGTGTCACACATAAATAAAAGATAATGAGACTAATAAGGATATATTAGTCTATAAAGGCTCAAAATCTCATTGGCTTGTATCTATTCACTAGGCAATACTCTTCTAAAGATAATATATATTGAAAAATTACAAGAGTGTAAGTACATGCTCAAGTTTCCATGAATTTCTCTAGTTAAGTCACTATCAAATTACAACTATATAGTCTTAAAAGTAACATAAAAAGAGAACATGATCGTTTGTTTGTTTGATTTTTAACCTAAGAAAAACACATGAGCAACACACTAACTTATCAAATGTTAATGGAAACTAAAATCCTTACCCCCTACTTAAAACTTACATTTTCCCCAATGTAACATAAAATGTAAGAAATTGAGCATTTAACAGAAACAACAAACGAGAGAATGCACTTGAAAAGGAACAATCTTTAGTTAGGTTGCCTCCCAAATAGTGTCCATTGTAACATCCCATATTCGAGGCTAGACCCCAAAATTATGAATTGAGCGTATTGTGAGAAATTAGAAGTGCACTGTATGCTCATGCATTATTGTATATTCACACACATTTGAATATTTATTGTTGTCTTTTAAAATAATTATTCATACATTCATTAACATTTTGTGGGTATAATTGACTGATTGAGGCAACTAAAATATGAATTGTGAATTATTTTATGTTAAAGATTTAATTGGGGACTAGTAATATTATTTCGAAATTTTTAGGTAGTGTGAAACGTGGACTGATTAAATTGATGAAAAATAGCCTACGTATATGTGTGACAAATGGCAATATGAAAAAGTGATAAGTGTAATTCATACAAGAGAACATGTGGATACGTGTTTTAGACGTTGTCCTCCTGCTGCTCTTTCTTTCGTTGTTCTTCACTGAGAGTAGTATTATTGTCAAATGTACTTCTAGTTTAACAAACACTGAGCATCAAGTTGTGGTGATTTACTCTCTTCTTTGGCAATGAATCATGTAAGTAACTCTAATGATGTTTTACGGTGTTAATACATATGTACATGCATGTGAAGTTTAAGTAGTATAGTTTTAGTGAATAAATACACTAAATGACTTAGATGAGGAATTGAATTTGTTAAGTGTATCTGGAATGAAATTTGAGTTTATTGAGTGTTATGAAGTTGTGAACTCCTGAAAAGATAAAAACATAGTAGAGAGAGAAAAGATGAATAAAATAGTGAGAGAAAGCTTGTTTGAGGTTTCGGTTAGCTTGCATATGACTTGTTTTGAGTTGTACTGGACATAGAAAAGATGATTCATGCATAGATGTATTAGTTCGAAAGTTTAAGAAATGGAAAATTTGGTAATAAATCGAAGAAAAGAGGAAGTTGTTTGGTGTAGGAAGTAGGTCGCATGATCGCGACTTCCAACTTGTTCCAAACAGTTTGTTTCTGAACTTCCTTTGCTCTTTTTGTTATATCTCCTTCACCCAATGTCCAAATGATTTGATTATTAAACCAATAGACTCATAACACATTGTTCTACCTCTCCATAAAAATTGGTAGCTTTCTGAATTGATTTGAAAAGATTAATTGAATGAAAGTGAGGGAATCTAATAGTATGAACTAGAATATTACCAAACATACTTCCATATTTTGATTATATCTTGACCTGTAAAGTTCCAAATGAGGTAATTCTTAATTCAAATGAAACTAGAGATATAAAACTACAATTTTTTTGAAGAAGTAAAATTGTAATTCTGGTGTGTGGAGTTAAAAAATCTATTCTAAAGTTGAAGTAAGAGTTCTGTTATAGCATAAGAACAAACTATCGTGTGTGAGGTACAACTTTCAGTATATTGAGCCAAATTGAACGATCTTGTTGTCATTAGAGACTAAGACACAGAGGAACAATTTTTTAGAAGGAATTATTACTTAAATCCTTCATTTTTTGGATCTTATTGATAAATCCTTCATTTTCTGGATCTTATTGATCATATACAGTTGACCAGAATGAAATGTTTTCAGAAACAGTTGAAATGGAGAATGAGTGATTAAATTTCAATAAAATTGGAGTACAATTGATATGTACATCATTGTAATACAGAAATATACTTGAGAATTTGTCATTGAACATGCATGAGATATGAAACATTGATAAATGTGTTTATTCTATTACATAAGTGCTATAGTAATATGAAATTGTTTTTATTGCATATAAATGAGCGACTAGATCAATTGCTTCTAGATATTGCTGGAACGTCAAGGCAATAGGCTTAAAAGGAGCAACTATGAGTAACCTAAGATGGTCTCACTTTATTTGTTTTGTTCTGTATATTACTGAACTGTATTGATATATTACCAAACTGCATTGACTAATTATGTACTGAATTCTAAACAATATATGTCCGAGGCGTTTGATTCATGCAAACAATATAACTAGTGTTACTTGTATATGAATGAGACTACCTAATTAAATGTTCTGATTCTCAGCTGAAAAGTTGAATGCTAGACCTAGTCCGATGACTACTAATACTGTGACTGTTATACTATGTTAATACATATAAATGAAAGTGATTGAATTGATGACTGAATTGTGACATGCATATCATTTCAATGCATGTAATATAAAGGCCATTGTGACCGATGTTGCTACTGATTGACTGATACTGTTATTGAGAGAGCTTAAATGGTAGAGCCTATACTCCCACTATATACTGAGCCTGGTGTCCATAATGGATACGGGAGATTGAAAAGGCACATAGTCACAACACTATAAAAATGAATGTGAAGTCTCAAACATATAGCATTCATATATAATCAAAATTTATTGAATGATTTGCAAAGCTGTAATGAAATGATTGACTATATGAACTATGTGATTATATAATGATTGGGATTTGTTATATGAGTGAACCATTGAGGATGATTACCCAACTGAGTTTGCAAGACTCATAAAAATTGCAACATGGCTTTTCATGGTTTTATGAAGGTCTCTAGAAAGGCTTCGAGTAAGAGTTCCAGATCGGGATCAGTTTGCACCTACATATGTATTTCATTTTATTGTATTTAAAAGTGTAGCTTTAAGTGTTGTACAATGTGTATGAAATGATCTTGAAATGTAATGTTATTGTGACTACAATTATTTTGTTTTGTAATCGGCCCAAGTGATTAATGAAACTCTGAGGAGTTCAATAATGATTATTTTTATTACTGAAATTGTTTATAAATAAATTAGGCCAAAATTGATTATCATTTTTTTGCATTTGTGTATGTTGTTTAAGAAAATGTGCAATGAGTTTCGACCATTTACTGTTCCAATATGCCACCCTTGTGGGGTACGTACTCGGATATCACCAAAAATGTCAGGTACGTGTCTTGGAAGAGGTGGGGGTGCTATAGCCATTGTTTCATATCATTGGCTTGACACCATTTTTTCCTTATCATGTTACGATATTTTGATCTCTAGGGATCATAGCTCCGAAATTTCCACTTGACCTTCTTGAGGATAAGGCTTGAGTCTATATTTGCTCATATGTAATGTCTTCCTTATGTTTAGACTCTTAATCTCTACTACACCATTAGAAGAGTCATTATTAATCATAAAAGAATGAACCCATTAAGGACGTAAATTGTGTGGAAATGGTTTATATTTAGTATATTAAAGAAGCACTTTTTGACCAATGTTAAATACTTTTTATGAGACATTCAAAGCTTTGGCCTTCTCCTTAGTTGAAACTATTTCTAGTTTATCTGTCCACTTCTACTCACAATTTCCCTATAATGAAGGGTCAATTACATTAATTGAAAAATCATAATGGTCATTTTAGGGTTGCTTATTAACATTAAAAAATATTGAAATAGTAACTTCCCCATCAAGTTCCTTCGTGAGGGTACCCTTACGAACATGTATCTTTTTTTAGGTCGTGATGAGAAACGTTCTCCCTAGTAAGATAGGTATTGGGTTATAAGAAGTTTCATCATTCATGTCAATCACATAAAAATTAGCAGGGAATATTATTTCAATTACTTGCAGTAGCATATCCTCAATCACCCCATCTAAATACGCGTTAGGACGATAAACCAAATGTACGACAACACTAGTTTCTTTTAATGGCCTTAAATTTAAAAAAGCATACATGGAACGAGGCATAACATAATGGATTCTCCTAAATCTAACATGGCCTATTTAATCTTAGTGTTACCAATTTTTCAAGGAATAGTAAACATGCCTGGGTTCTTACACTTATGAGGTATTTTCATTTTAAAGACTACAGAAATTGTTGCACTCATCCTAATCATTTCATTACCTCATATCTTCAGCTTTTTTGTACACAATTCCTTATGGAATTTCACATACCTCAACACTTGCTTGATCGCATATAAAGGAATTTCGCATACCTCAGCACTTGCTTGATCGCATCTAGCAGTGGGCTACTCATCTTAACCTTCCAAAAGGTTTACCTATTCTCCTTATTGTTATCCTCCTTTGAATTTGCTAATCTAGTAGGAAAAGATTGAGGATTAGTCTTAATAACATTTTGGGATTCATGATTTACCTTAGAGCTAGATGATATATCTCGTTCTTCATCAAGCTCCTTCTTAATTTCTTCTTGACTAGCCATCCTTTGCGTAATCTTTTCAGGATCCTTAAGCTTCCTGGCACTCCTCAAGGTAACTATGTTAACATTCTTCATATTTGTCATAGGTTATGATGGTAGATTTCCTCCTCTTTAGGCTTCAAGATGGTTGATAGCCATTGTCATTTAGCTCATTTGCTTCCCTAGGTTATGAATGCTAGATTTTGTATTTTTGTGGAATTGCAAAGTGCTGGTTGCAAGAGATTTAACTATATCTTCTAAAGAGTTACTTGAATTTGAGAAAGAGGATTGTGGCCTAGTTTGGAATTATTGTGCTCCTTATGGCCTATTTGGGAAGTGATTTTGCTTCCCATTCCCACCATAACTTAGTTTGGGATGATCCCTCCAACCTGGGTTATAAGTTTGGGAATACGAGTTGTAATGGTTAGGAAAATTACCTCTTGCAGCATTGACTTATTCCATACTTCCCTCTTTTATGGTTGGGCACCCATTAGTCAGATGATCTATATTTGCACATATTCCGTATGTGCCCATTTGACATCAATTTGTCTAATAAAGGGCATTAGCTCATCTAAACAATGTTCAATGTAAGAATTACTTACCTCATTTACAGGGGGGACATTGTTATGAACGTCAAATTGTTGAGTGTTAGTTGTTATATGCTCAATTAACATTAGACCCTATATGGGAGTCTTTTCACAGAGTGCCTTACCACTCATTACATCGACAAAGGTCCTTTCCATAGGTAACAATCCTTCATATAATTATTGGATGAGGAGTAGTTTTAATATGTTGTTGTGGGGACAACTAGTACACAACTTCTTGAAGTGCTCCCAATACTTGTAAAGGGAATCTCTATTATGTTACTTAATCACACATAACTCTTTTCTTATATTGTCTTTCTTCAATGCTAGAAAATATTTCTCCAAAACCAACCTCTTCATTCAATCCATATGTTCATGCTTCTAGCAAGTACATCACATAGCCAATCTTTTGCTACATCTTTTAGCAAGCATAGGAAAGCCCTTCACATGATCTGCTCGTTTGTCACCTCTAAAGGTCTCATAAACAGACATACCATATTAAAGTGTGTCAAATGCACTAGAAAATAAAACCTAACTCCTCACACTAAAATTTATAATAGTAGGGAGTAGGGATCATATCCATAAGGATGTATATGTAGCTTTTGTAAAGAAAAGAAGTGGTGTTTAGGAAATTAAGGGTAGTTTTGGAAGGATGCAATTAATAACATAAAGTAAAATAAAATCAATGAAAGCAAATCAAATTAAACAATTAAAGATTGATAAAACTGATGAATACATTTAGAATCCGATTCTTGGTTCAATCTCAGTCACACATAAATAACTTCATTGTCTTGTTGTTTTCACACCTCTCTTAGAAACTATTAATCTTAGGTTAACAATAAGCCTTGTTAACCCTGATTTTCCCATAGATCTTGTTTAATTAAAATAAACTCTTTAACTAGACCTAGCTATTAAATAACCTAAAATAAACTCCTTAGATTCAATGACGCAGGCATAATATGAACTAGGAAAACAAACTAATATGGGCAACAAGCACACAAGCTTGAGTCATTGAATTTATGTTATGCTATTCCTAATCATTTAACACCATTAGTTTACCACAAATGAATCGAAAACACAACTATAACGTATTGTATTAAATATTTTGACAAAGGGTTCATATAAAAACAATCTAATGAAAGCATTGTAATCATTATCACATAAATACCCAATTCAACAGGAAAAGAATAACCTAAAAAATCTCTACAAAGAGAATATCAACAATGCACAACAAAGAGATATTTAGATGTGATCTTCGGCTTTGACTTTCAAAGAGAATATCAACAATGCACAGCAAAGAGATATTTAGATGTGATCTTCGGCTTTGACGTTCCCTACAAACTAGAAGAAGGAAGATTAGCCCTCCATTAATCCTAAAGGAGTAAGAGTATTTTTTGTCTTTTGTGATCCAAAAATGATTTATCCTTTTTTTGTCCACTTAAAAGTCTATTTACATGAAAATTTAGGTTTTTAGGAAGATGCATGGTTGGATGCACGATAAAGAAATTCCACCTTCAAATTTATTCACAATCGTGCATTTAAATACACAGCTTCATATCTTGCAAATCATATTAAATTCTTCATTTTCTTACATTTTCCTATCCCCTCTTCACCTTAATCCATCTCCATTTTGTTCCATAAAGAAAAATGAATTTGAACATCAAAAGGATGGCACAAGGAATGTTTTGTTAACTCAGTTTAGTTCTTATGCTTCCAATTTGTACCTAAAACCAAATGTGAACTAAAATGAATATCTTAAGCATTACATAATATTAATCGCTAAGTATGAATGAAAGGACCCAAAATATACCCTAGATGAAATGTTATATATTTCTGAAAGTACATGTATGATATGAGTTAAACTTATGCTATGATTTGAAAGTGAAAGGCATATGACTTGAATTTTAGTATTGATGGACCATAATTAGTTAATTGGAATTAATTGAAGCCCTTAGAGAATTGAGGTATTTAATGTACATTTGGACTAGGCAAAATGGGCAAGAGAAAAGTTAAGTTGGTACATGGAAATTATAATGATTAAGCCTATGAGTTAGTGATATTTGGCATAGGTAATGCATTGACATTTGGCATAATCTATTGTGTGACAAATGGCTTGGCAAGAATGTGACAAATGGCATTGTTAATAAGTTGACAAGTGGCCTAATGGAAGTGTTGCAATTGGCAGCATAAATGGAGGAAAAATTGGATTCATGCATTGGCAACATGTGTCTAAGCATAAATGAGACACCTAGTAGCTTAGGTGTTCTGTTCTTATAAGGAAGTTTTTGCAGCCCTCACTTTGTTTTCAATCTCTCCACCGAAATCATCCTTTCACATATTCTAAATTTTTACAACAATCTTACATGTTATCACACGAATTCCTTTTCCAAACTATTCATTAAAGGAGCTACTTCATGTTATCCTTTATATTTCTATCTCTATGGTGTGAAGATCATCTTAGTTCTTGAAGTTGGGTTTAGTTGCTTCAAAGGGCTGATATAGTTGGATCTTTGGAGTTATTCTTTGAAATTAAAAAGGTAAGGGAATATTAAACTTAATTTCATGTTAGAATATTTATTGTCAGATTTTTGAAGTGGATAAAATGTGTACACAATTAAGAAAGAATTGAGGTTAGAAACTTGATACATGCTGAATACTTGTTAGAAGGAGGAGTTCCACTGAATAGGTATCGGTATTTTAGCCATATATTAACCTGTAGGTATCTAAATGAGATGATTTTAAATTCATATTAAACTAGATACATATATATACAACTTTCATGAAGGAATTGAATTTGATTTCTGTCATTAAGGGTTTTGAAATTTGGCTTGAAGTTGAGTTCTGGTTGTTTTCCATGGCTGAGAACAATCTGTATTATTTTGGGTATAAATCTCGGATTAATGAAACAAATAGCATTATCTTTATTTCTTTTGAAACTTAATACATATAGGAACATTTCTTTAGAAGAATATATTGTCTAAAAACGTCAGTTACTAGGTCAGAACAACCATACAAAGCTGATCCAAAAACCTGTCCTGTGAAAATAGTTGTTTGAAGATTTCGGTCACTTATTCTACGATTATAGGAAATGGTTAGGAAGGTGAGTTTTGTGCAATTGATGAACTATATAAGGTTAAGTTAATTTACTGGGTACAATAGGACTTAAATGGACTTGTTTAAGGTATATTATAAACTTAAATTGGTATTTAATTTAATTGTGATGATAATATAAAGAATGTACGGTTTAATAATGATGAATACAATATTGAATTGCTTAGTGTGTTCAAGAATGAATGAGTTCCAAAGGCTTATGTATTATGAATTGTATATGGATGTTTATGAATTGGGAATTTCTGTGATGATAATGTGTTAATTTCTGGACCATCAAGTGGTCGAGGAGTTTAATATTTGGGATTGTGTTGTAAGTGCTTTCTATTTGTGTGAATACACATAATTTGTGATGACTTAATACCTTTATTGATGCATCATTGCACATACTTGTAATTGTATGACATATTAGTTTGTTTGGAAATCAATGACTATGTTAAGTTGAACAAAATGGAATAAAGTGGTATGTGTTGTAATATGTTCCTCATATGAGAATTCTAAAATGAACTTGTTTTGATTCAAAACTATTAAGTCCTAGTCATGGGTAAATAGGCATGCCTAGAAGAGTAGAAGGGTCTGCAGTTGCTCCTGTAACACTTCGGTGTCTCCAGTTACTAACACTTCGATGTCTCCTGTTACTAAAACTTCGGTTGTTGGACCTCATTTTCAGAGTCCAACTATCTTCTTTGATACCTAACAATGTTGGTGTCCTGGGTCATGGTACCTATTATGAGGCTCTGATTTCCCAAAAATTTCAAACTTATGAAAATTTTAGCTTCAACAATGGCAGGTCCACCGCGGCAAAAGTTTGGCCTTGCCGCGGCGAAGTCTCCTCTTGTGTAGTTCTCTAAGGCAAAAGTCTTTGCATCACTGCAGTGAAGTCACTAAATTTTGCACAGAAATCCTTTAGAAAAGGTTCGCCGTAGCGAAAACTTCTTGCAAAACCTAGACCACCAACATTTAATAGAAAACATACATACATTCATACAATTCTTTCAACACAACCATTTTAGCAAAGAAATTAACTCTGAACATATACAAACAAAACTTCTTCAATTCATCATTTCATTACTAAAGCGAAAGAGTTTTAAAAACTTTATTTACATATCAAAAGCCACACCATTGGCTTATTACAAAATACGAAATGCACATGATACAATTGAATGCTTATGCTTAATATGATTCTAAATGCCAAAAGTTTTTGAACTAACTTAATTACTAAATATAACTATGTTGGAGTTGCCAAATGCCTTACTAGGTTCACAATTCTCTTGTTCTGCTTTTTCTTCACCTATGGAGTGGAAGGTAGTAGGGTGAGCTACGAAGCTCAGTGGCTTATACATTTATAGCCATTAGCAATGAGCCATATAATTCAAGCATATACATATATATTCATTCATATACATCTATAACTTATTTTTTTACTAGCAAGTCAATCATCCACAAATTTTAACTCGAATATTCATAGTCAAGGATGCTATCACTTAAAACATATCATATACAATTAAGCATCAGAACATAACATTAAATTATGTATTATACTCAACCATTCAAAGATGCAATGCAAAAAATAAATGGCTTGAGGGTTCCATGGAAACAGAATGGAGAAACCGAAGTTTACACCATGAATAGAATGAGTCCACTTTCGGAGCTTATATCTCATAAGTGGGCAGCCGGGAGAAGGTTCTTGTCAACATGCACGTGAAAAACAAAATGGTTCTAGTCTTTCCCAAACAGAAGCCCATAATTGTTTTATTATATGCTCATACTTTTATGCTTTTTCTTTTTTTCATTCATACAAAATGCCATGACATGTTTCAATGGCATAACTTAATCATAATTCATAAATCACAATACATTTTAAACAATCACACTAATTCATTATCAAGTAAGTTAACATACAATACACATGCATTCAATTCAAGCAATTTAGCATATATTCACCCATAAGACAAACTTGCCCATATTACATAATAACTATAAATACATTACCCATCTCGAATTCCTTGCTTAAAGACTTGCTTAGAGGTGCCTCTCCTCTTGACCCTCTTTACTTCCTTGATTCCCTTGATCAATGACAAAATTCTCATTCAATATGAATACAATTTAAGGACCCATATATAGCATATTCACTAAGATAAATTCTAGATACTCAAACTCTTCCAAAAGTCCCAACCTTCGAGTCAATTTTTCATGTTCATTCTGATTAGGTAAATGAAGAAATTTGATAACACTACCTTCAATAAAAATGTTCCCCCATTATCTTAAGTTTCTAATGAAACTAAAATCATTCAATTTGGTTTAGTAATCTGAAAGTTATACCTTAAACACTTTTGGGCTGTTCTTATACTGAAACAATATTCTATGCTCAACTAACATCCAAAACTTTTAAATTCTTAGAAACTAAATTAAAACACTACTTCATTAGAAAAATTGTATTCCTATGTCTCTAGTTTACTTCAAATTAAAAATCATTCCATTTGAATAAATACACAAAAAGTTAATCTTAAAATACCGAAGCATGTTCAAGCTGTGCAGAGAAAAGTTGGCTGCGACAAACTTTGATTTCCTGCAGGTTGGCCACGAGGAATGTTAGAGTTGGCCGTGGAGAACCATGGGGACTTAGCCGTGACAAAGATAAATGTTTTTCGTGGCAAACTTTGATAGAAACTCAACTCGTCTTCTAATTTTTCCAATTCTAACTTTGCATTTACTCTTCATTCTCTACTCCATTTCAACTTAATATCATCCATAAACAAATCATAATCTATCCTTGATCATTAACCACAAATAAAACATTTACATATACCATTCATCAATAAGCTCCTATACATATTTCACTTCATTTTCACTTTCATTTTACTTCTAACTTTCACTAAATATGCTTCATTCAAAAAATCAAGAAAGGTAAATGCTTATACTTGTTTAGCTTCAATGTCTGCAAAATCTTCAAGATCTCCAAAACCCTAGCTTGATCTTCTTTTCTTTTCCTCTCCTTCTCTTCCTCTCATGATGCTTCTCTTCTTTTTCTTAAACAAGACCACAGTTTGGTCTTACTCTTCCAAAAATACCCCTCCTCTCTTTTGATCTTCCCATTTTGCCCCTTCTTTCATTTACCTCCCAACTCCTTTAATCTTCTTAAGCACCATATTAATTCTATATTAATTCAAATATTTCTATCTAATTTCAAATCTCTATTTATGGCCATAAAATTAATGACTCAATTCTAAAAATAATGAAAAAATAAATTAATAATAATTGAAAAAATTTCAGGGTCCAACATCGGTGTCTCTTGCTATTGAGACATAAGTCTCTCTTGTTCTATGATACCGATGACGATATCTCCTATTTTGGTCCCATTACCACTCTTGTATAAAGGATTAATAGACTAACTTATTTTGCATTCTATTATATGCTTAGTTCTGATATAAATAAGCTTTGATCTAAAACATCTGAGCTCTGTTTTGACATAAGCAAATTGTATTTTGTTATAGACAAGTTTTGTTAAGATATTATAAAATTCAGCTTTGAAATTGGTGAGTTTTTCTTTAAAGAAAATGTGTAACTTGTTCTGATATTTTATATTTTAATATGAGATTCATGATATTTTGGTTTGGTTTGAAAATGGATAAGTAAGCACTACTTATAATCTTATGTGATTTTGGATATATGAATGTTTGGATGACTATTTGACACAGTTGTCAGCTTATATCCTATTTAGTTTATTCCCCACTAAGCTTTATGCTTAGCACAGTAGTTTTGGCCCGTGTAGGTTCATATAGGAGGGTTTGAAGACTAGGACAATAGCAACCACAGTGGCCAATGATGAATGTGTTTTTTCGGGAATAATGTTCAGTTTGTTGTTGTTACTGATTTGTACTCAGTATGATGAGACAATTTGTATTTTGCATATATGGTTAATAATATTTATACACACGAAGAAATTTGGATTTCAAGGCATGTAATATGTTTTGTGATATGTCAATACATTATGTAATGTATGGTGCTTGAGTTTCTAAGAATATTTGGAATTGTTGGTATGTTAGGTTTTGGGTGCTATTATATCTCATAATGTATATTGTTAAAAGTTTGTAAATATTGTAATACAGAGTGTATTTAAACTTAAGATATGTACTATTTTGTTTAAGGGTTTGCAATGTAATAACTTTAATTTAGGATGGTGTTGTAATTGAAGCATGTACTAGGATAAATTCAGTGTGCTGGTTAAATTCTGTTTAAAGTCGAATATGTATGGAAAAGTAATGATTGGTTGTTTGAATTTCTTTCAATGCTTTATATTGTTTTGATATGTTTAAGTCCTATCTTAGGTAACATCCGCATATCCTTCCAAGGGGTATGTGGGTGTTACAATGAAGGAGTGAATATATAAATAATCAAGCACAAATTAAGTTTCCAGGTACTTAACTTTTGATTGTCCATAAGAAAAATAACAATGTCAAAGTCACAAATCAAAACACTTTCACATTTTCCATATTTCCTAAGAATAGATAATCATAAGAAAAAATGAACAAATTTTGAAACAATGGTAAGAACTAAATATTAAATGCCTCTATTGATGATTAATTAACAACCATTCCCTTCATAAATTGAGTAATCTAGGGGTAAACTTTGACAAAATGTGTTTAAGAATAAGATAGATCTATAGGTGTACTCAAACACCATTCATAATTAAGACATTCCACGACTTTACATATCATTTCATTTCTTCACCACTAAGATTCACTTTCATAATCATGAATCAAAGGACCTTTTTAGGTGTAATGTGGGAAAAGGTTAAGATGAGATGCATTTAGGTAAAGTAGCACAAAATCTATTAAAGCTAGTAAAGAAAGAAAATATTTAACATAACATTAAGTGCAAAAACTAACATTCACTTAAAACTGGGTACCATCAGTTATGATGAATGCAAAAATTATGTTTCATAGATCTGATTTAAGCCTTCACACCATAAACCATATAAAGCATAAATCACTCATAAAAATTAATGATAAATAATACATTGTAACTATAGGGAGTGACCTTTCAAAACAATATCTCTGTCATTCAAATCATAATCAAATCATTCTTTCCTTACAACTCCTAACTTTGCAAAATCAATGAATATCCTCCTTGATAATTTTATTTAAATACATTTTCTTTTATTTTTATTTTTTCTCTTTTTTCAACAAAAATTGAAAGAAGCTACATTAACATTGGAATTCTTTGATAAGAGATAAAATGACATTATGACAATTATAACCAACCTGCATATATGCATACCCCAACCTTTATACTTTTGTGCATTCATGATCATAATCAATCAACAAATGCTCCACTAGCTTTAAGGCTTAGTTAGAATAGTTGGTTAGGTTAAAAGCATATAATGTGGATATAATAAAAACAAAAGGTAAATAAAGCTTAAGGGGGGCTTATTGAAAGGAAAAATCATACCGATAGGTAGGCTATTTGGCTAATGTAGCATGTAAAACAAAAAATGACAATATCATTTTCATGTTAATTAATGTGATAAAGATGTGGTCTCAAATAGAAAATCAAAACAAAGTCAGGATGAACATAACTATATTGTCCTAAAAGAAATAAAAAAAGGAGAACTTGCTCATTTGTTTGTTTGATTTTTAACCTAAGAAAACCACATGAGCAACACATATAAGAAATGATGCATTTAACAGAAACAAAAAAATGAGAATGTAAATGAAAAGTACAAACTTCCCTTGGGTTGCCTCCCAAGCAGAGCTTTTGTTTCATATCGTTGGCTCTACTATATTTTTTCCTCATCATGTCACAAAATTTTGATTTCCAAGGATCATAGCTTCTGTATTTTCCACTTGAACTATTTTAGGATAAGGCTTGAGTCTATAACTGCTTACATATAATATCTTTCCTATTTTTAGACTCTTAATCTCTACTGAACTATAAGGAGAGACATTTTTATTCATAAAAGGATCAACCTAATAAGGACGTAATTTAGGAATAAACAGTTAAAGAAGTACTTTTTAACCAATGATAAATCTTTTTGATGAGACATTAAAAGCTTTAGTCTTCTCCTTAGTTGAAACTATCTCTAATTTATTTTTCCACTTGTGCTTACAATTTTCCTATACTGAAGGGTCAATCACATTAATTGCAAAAATAGAATGGTTGTTTTGGGGTTGCTTATTAATAAAAAAAATATTGAAATAAGTAACTTTCCTTTCAAATTCTATCGTAAGGTGCCTTCACGAACATCTATCTTGTTTTGATCCATGTTAGGAAATGGTCTCCCTAGCAAGATAGGTATTGGGTTATATGAAGTTTCATCATTCATGTTAATCACATAAAAATTAAAAGGAAATATTAGTTCATTTACTTGCATCAGCACATCCTTAATCACCCCATCTAGGTAAGTTTTAGTACGTTAGAAGATTGTATGATAATACTAGTTTTATTTAGCGGCCTTAAATTTAAAAAAGTATATATGAATGAGGCATAATATTAATCTATGCTCCTAAATCTAACATGCCCTATTTAATATTTGTGTTACCAATTTTGCAAGAAATAGTAAACTTGCCTGGATCCTAAACTTAGGAGGTATTTTCTTTTTAAAGACTACACAAACAGTTTCACTCATCCTAATCGTTTCATTACCTCTTAGCTTCTACTTATTTGTACATAATTCCTTAAGGTATGTCGTATAACTCAATACTTGCTTGATTGCATCTAACAGTGGGATATTCACTTTAACCTTTTGGAAGGTCTCTTAGAGCTCCTTATCTTTATCCTCCTTCTTTGACTTTGCTTGGCTTCATCATTTATCTTAATGCTAGACAATATATCCCTTTCTTCTTCAAGCTCCTTCTTAATTTCTTCTTCACTAGCCATCCTTTGTGTAATCCTTTTAGGATCCTCAAGCTTCTTACAACTCATTAAGGCCTCAATGGTCATCCAATATATACCAATGATTGAACAATGTCTATTTGAAAGATTACAATTAAGTTATAGTACGTTTATGGCCTATTTAGTTGGTATTAAATGTCGACCACAACCTTCAATTGTTCGACTGATGTCCCTGAACGGTTGACGAATAAATATGATTTATACCCCTTTCCTTTTCCTTTTCTTTTGTTTTCTCATTTTATTATTTATATCCTCCAAAACTTTAAACTATTTATGTTTTTCCTTGAAAAGTATCATCCCCTATTTTATAAATCTCTCGTTAAATTATATCAAATTGAAATTTTGTTATTTTTACGTTTTAAATTTGGGATTTTCAATATTTTCTTAATTAGAAGTCATCTTTTCAAATTGATGCCTTTATAGTTAAACTATAAATGGAGTTAAGGTTGTTTCTCTTTCAATTATATTGGCAAATTTTTAATTTGTTCAGTTTTAGTATTTTGGGCATTTTTTAATGACTCTACTTACGAAATTTTGGGGCCTTCTAAATTATACATTCTTTATGAAATTAATTATTGTATATTGCATTTTTCTTTTATTTGTTATAATTCTAACTGCTAATTTTGACAAAACTTGGCCTTAGTGTTTTAGTTACATCTTTTAACTTAGGCATAATGTCGAAGTTAGAGAGTTTTTCAAATTAGACATAATTAGGGATGTTTCTATTAAAATTGACCTTTGTTTTAATCCTTTAAATATTTAATGTCTCTATTTAGTGAGAAATGTTATTAATCTTAATCAAATAAAATTTTATTTTATTTACCTAGTTACTTTAAATCACGACATTTTACTTTTTTGCATGTGTAAACAATGGTTTCTTTTTTATGAATCCAAAAAAGGGGAGAAAGATTGGTGATATTAGATTTAGGAAGAATGATTATTTTTATATTTCTTTCACTTTATATGATATGCTTAAGTAAATTTACATTATTTTCGTAAATGGATATTTCTTTGATGCCCACTTTTGTTCTTGATATTGAATTATGCTCTTTATATTAAATTATATTATATGCAAAAATTAAGGGGGAGCTAATCATCTTATTAATAATTGTTTGTGCTCTTAACTTTGTTATTGCTCTCTAAACAGGGGGAAGATTATTAAACCAAGGGAGGTTCAAAATACATAAGTACTACTAATGAGCTTATTATTTTGATGAAAATTAATATAAGAACAAAATAAAATCATAAAATCAAGAAGATAGCTTATGAATTTGAGAAAGAGAAGTTGAAATTTAAAATTGTCAAAATGAAGATTAAACCAAGAATAAAAGAAGTTCAAGCATTATCATGGTAATTCTTTATTGTAAGATTAATTGTAATATGGTTTTGTTAAATTGATGCTTTAAAAGATTCACCCTATAAAAATTTCATTTGACTTCATTACATAAGTCTTCACATTCACTAAAGAGCTTTGAAGATTATTGATTTTAATAAAATAACCTTTTATCCATTGAGCACTCTTTAATGAATGTTTTAGGAAGTATTTAATTCACAATTGCATTAGTCAAATTCAGTTTAAGAATTTGAAGGTGTTAAAATTATATCTTTTGGGTAGTTGGTTGACTTATAAGGGTTAATAGTCAACTAATATAGGTTAAAGTTGTTAAATTTGATGTACCGTGAGTTTTTTTGTAATATTGGTTGATGAATTGGTTAAAAAATATGCCACATTAGTCAACCAATATGCTATTGGTCAATGAATATTCTAATAACTAGTAGATATGCAACTTTTAATGTATACTTGTCATATATATAGATATTATAATGGCTAGTTCTTAGGTATAATAACAAGGAAGGGTCTTAAGACACTATAAATAGGTTTTTTCTTATTGATCTTGACATCAAGAAAGTTTTATTTATCTTGTACATACATTTCAAAGTGTTCTTAAATTATTCATTATTTCATATTTGTGTGATTGAGCCTTTTTGGAGTTTTCAAGTGAGTAAGTGAGATAATTTTATGTTATAATCCTTGTTTACCCAAGTGGGACTATGGTTCCTCTTCACTTTGGAAGATGATTATAAGAAGGTTTTTTTTCATAGAGAAAAATTATACGAAGTTTGTTATTCGCCTTGAAAGAAGGAAGTATAATGGAATTGCAATAATAGTTTTAAGAGTGAACGTGGGCAACAATTATTTATTGAACCACCGTGCATCAATCTTCATTCTCTCTTCCTCGACCTTTTTAAAATATTTCTCAATTATTTGATTAATTTATATTAAATAATTTTCTCATTTTTATTTATATTAATAGTTATAAATTATAATTTTTTAAAAAGATTTTATAAACACTCAATTTACTCCCTTTTTGGGTGCCATTAGGGACTAAAATAATGGATCCTTTAAAGAGCTTTCAAATGTCATTAAAAAATTGTTATCAAATTAATCATTAAAGTGCTTATGCTAGGTTCAAATTGGTGTTTCATGATTTCGAAATATAATTACTACTATTGAGATTATTATTTTGATGAAAAGAAAAATAAGAACAAAATGAAGTCATAAAATCAAGAAGACAACTTGTGAAGTTGATAAAGAGAAGTTGAAGTTTACAACTCTCAAAAGAAATATTAGACAAAGTGATGGCCCCTGGAATTTTTTTTATGAATAAGCATGATTAATTTAGTTTTGGGTTTTGTTAGATTAAATTGTGTTGGAGTTAATTAGCATGCTAATGTGAGTAAGATATTATGTTATAGGGTAAGGGAAACAAAGCATTAGAATGATAAGATTTTCATGAGGGGCATTGCTAGAACATCAATTAAGTTCTAAAGACTTAAAGCATTGAAGGGAGGGTAAAATGGGAAGAAGGAATTGTAGGCTTGTATTTTAGAAGACAAAAACGTTGGTGAAGAAGAAGAGAAGAGAGATAAGATGAAAAGTAAGAAAGAAGGGAAAAAGAGTGTCGGTGATAGAGAGAAAAAGAAGAGTTAAGCTAGGTTTTAATTTTACTAAGCCTTTAAGAGAGATTTTGAGAGTTATCAAGGAGGGAAAAAGAAAGAGAAAGATTAGAACTTCCATTAGAGTTAAGAAATTCATTAATTGGTGAAGATTCAAGGTAAGCTTGTGTTACATCATTTGTAGTCTTAAGAAGGTTTTGGTTTTAAGAGTGTAGAAAATGCATGGGTGTAAGTATTCTAGGATCAATTCATGCATGGGTTTCTTGAGTTTCCCATTGGAGTTCTTTGAATGAGGTTTTTGTTAATATTGAAGGGAGGCAAGAGGAGCAAGAGGATAGACATCTTTGAACAAGCTTTCAAGAAAGGAGATATAAGGTGGGTTACTTTTTATAGGTGAATAATAAACCATCAAAGTAAGTTTCAAGAAAATGGAAATAAATGTTTTCAACAACTTTAAAAATGTGCATTTATTAAGCTTTGAATGTTTTGAGAATGTGCTGCATCTTTTGCATATAAAGTTTGTTTGACATATGAAGATGATTTTTGAAACGATATGAAGCTTAAAGAAACCAAGTTTTCGAAATATGCCTTTTTGGGCAATATGCTTTATATGTTATGTGGGTTTGTGATGGTCCTCTAAATTAAGTCAAGTACTCTTTGACAAAAAGACTTCTCCCGCCTGCCTGCTAGTGGCATGGAGCTCCTTCAAGGACTCCCATAAGTTCACAGCTACGTAAAACCATTATGTGGAATTGCGTAGTATGTTTTGTTTTGGATCCACCCAAACTATTGTGATATGCTTATGTGCTCATGATAAATTACTAAAAGTGATGCATTCATAATTTTGCAATAACGTACAATTTCTGCATTAGAAAGAACTTTATAAATGGTTTCACTTATTACTAATTATAAATTGTACCTATGGGCTTAAGCTCACCCCCCTTTTTCTCCTCCCCCACATCCATGTGATGAGCAAGATATTGAGTAAACAAGGGTCTGGGCATCACTCTAAGTTTTTGTATATTTTGTTTTTGAAGCAAATTTCATAAAGAGAGGCTTTAGTTACATTTTGAGCAAATCTTGAATTATGTTCTTTCTATATTTTTGAACTTTAAGACATTAATGTATTTGCAGCTTAAAATGCCCACTAAAGCTATGTAAGACTCTTATCTTTCAATGCAAATGGAATAAAATTACATTTTTTATCATGACTCTCTTTTAAGTATTACATTGCATTTTTAAGGTTTCCTTAAGGGAAAAGTCATTTTCGAACTTCTGGGTCGTAAGTTATGGTCCTTAGAAGGGGAGATGCTTAGGAGTATATAGAGGTATCATCTGTAAGGACGTATTATCTGTAATGACGTCATATCGTCTGTGATGACGTCATTTATCTTAAGAGTTGTATCGTTTGTAAAGACGCTTCGTCTTAAGAGACGTATCGTCTATAATGACGTCATATCGTCTATAAAAACACTTCGTCTTAAGAGACGTATCATTTGTAATGATGTCATTTGCCTTAAGAGTTGTATCGTTTATAAAGACGCTTCGTCTTAAGAGACGTATCATCTATAATGATGTCATATCGTCTTTGATGACGTCATTCGTCTTAAGTTGACTGTCTGTATCATCTTAGGTCGACCTTTTCTTTATCTTAAGTTGACTGTCTGTATCTTCTTAGGTTGACCTTTGCTTTGTCTTAAATTGACTATCTGTATCGTTTTAGGTTGACTTTTGTTTCGTCTTAATTTGACCATTTTGTTGCGTCTGTCAGTTTGTTTCGTCTGTCATTTTCTTTCGTCTATCTTCTGTTTCATCTGTCTTTTGTTTCGTCTATCATTCTGCTATGTCTGTCTTTTGTTTCGTCTATTACTTTGCTTCATCTGTCTTCCAACTTCGTCTACCTTTACCATTCATCTGATGTTATCGTCTGCTCTATTTTTTTTACCCTTCAGACGATAGAATCCACCTTCGAGGTCTTCATAGAAATTTTAGACCTTGAAGTCTTCTTTCAAACCATCCTAAGTTGGTACTGATTGGGTGCTATAAGATTGGGGTTTTCCTAAACAAATCTGTCTTGAAATAGAATAAAAGTGTTGTTTTGATGTTTATCGTTATGGGGGATCTCCACCCTTGTGGAGCACGCATTCAATGTCACTTAGGATATCTGACACGTGAACCCCGAGGGCGGCGTCCCAACAGTTACTGCATACTTTGTTGAAATTTTTGCATACTCTATTGAATTTGTAGATTGCTAGCAATAAGAGTTGTAACAAGTTTGTCAAGAGATGTACCTGAATTAGAAGAGGAGGCTCCTTCTACTCCTTATGTCCTTCGTTGAAATTAATGTGTTCCTTGTGGCCTTATTGGAGTTATCTTACTCCTTGTGACTGATTCTAGAAGAAATTCTACTATTTGTTACCTCCGTAACTCAGGTTAGAATGATCACTCTAGCCTGGGTTATACATCTACGAGTACAAGTTGTATTGATTCAGAAAGTTCCCTCCTACAGAATTCATATACTCCATGCTTCCCTTTTGCAGTGTCTAACACTCATCAATTGGATGACTTGTGTTTGAGCATATCCCATATGCTATTACTTGGGCCTGTCTAATAGCAATCTGTCTAAAAAAAGATGTTTGTTCATTTAAACTATGTTTAATAGAAGAAGTGCTTACCTCATTTACACTTCGAACATCATTACGAGTGTCGAATTGTTAAGTGTTCGTAGCCATCTGCTCAAGCAAAATCCTGGCTTTGATAGGAGTCTTCTAACACAATGCCCTACCACTCACCGCATGAACCAAACTCCTCTCCATCGGTAGTAATCCTTTATGGAAATACTGGATGATTACTAGTAAAGAGACTCTCCATTATGTTGCTTGGCACCATAGATTTCCTTTTGAATACTCATTATCTTTAAAACTAGAAAATACTTTTCCGAAAATAGCCTCTTCATCTCTAGCCAAGTATTCATAGTCCCAGTAGGTAAATCGAACAATCAATCCTTTGCTACTTCTTTTAGTGAGAACGGGACTCACATAGTGGCTCACCACTTGCTACATTAACCAAACTCTTCTCCATCGATAATAACCCTTCATAGAAATACTGGATGAGAAGTTACTCTGGAATATTAGGGTGCTGACAACTAGCACACAACTTCTTAAAACGCTCCTAGTACTCCTAAAAAGACTTTCCATTATGTTGCTTGATACCAAAAATTTCCTTTTGAATACTCAATGTCTTTATTACCAAAAAATATTTTCCAAAAACACTCTTTTCATCTCTAGCGAAGTATTCATACTCCCAGTAGGTAAATCAAAGAACTAATCCTTTATTGCATCTTTTAGTGAGAACTAGAAAGCCATCAACATGATTTGCTCATTTATCACTCCTGGAGGCTTCATGCTTAAAAAACCGATATCAAACTTCTTAAGAGATGCTTATATATAACCTCATCTATAAGATCATGAAAATTAGGTACCAAATGTATTAGTCCGAACTTTAACTCAAAAGTAACATCCTTAGCAAAATTTGGAAATGTAATGCATAAAGGTCTTTGAATTAAGTTTGGCACAACCAACCACCTCATTGTTCTCGAATTTGCCATCATGTCTTCAAATTCAGATTATGGTATTACCTCCGATGTTTTTCTTGCTTCTCTTCATAATCACTGTAGTGTTCTCTCGATCTTTGGATCAAATTGCTCAAGTTCTCTACAAAGAGATCTAGTAACTACCACTCACCAACACTAAAAAATGTTTAAAAGTAACAAATAATGAAAATAAACAATTATAAACAAAGATATACCCAAAACAACAACTAAAACAAAATTAAATCACCACACTCCCCAGCTACAGCGTCAAATTTTGATAGCGCTTGTCAAATGCATTGTAAAATTTACCTAACTTTGTACGCTAAAAACTTGTAGAAGTAGTGATTCAGGATTGTATCCATAGAGAATGTTCGGTTAATTCTTGTAATGAAAATAATTGTTGCAATGAAATAAAAAAATGGGTTTGGTTTTTTATATAATATAAAAAATAAAGTAAAATTAAACTAGAGAAAACAAATTATAGAAAAACAATAAAAAATGACAAAACTATTGAATGTGTCTAAAGTTTGCTTCTAGGATCAATCTTGGCCTAGAAACAATTAAACATATCCCATCATTCTAATATTTTTACACCTCTCCTCGAACTATCAATCATGGAATAACAATACGCTCTACTAATCCTGGTTTCCCTTTAGGTTGTGTTTAATTAAGAGACGCTCATTAATTAAAACTAACCACAAAATAACCTAGGAAACAATCTGTAGATTCAATTGGATAGCTGTTGGAGTTATGTAAGTATAGTGCCCTAGAAAGCAAGTGTATTTACATGTAACTTTATCTTCTTCAGTTACAGTTTTGTAATGAAAATATTTA
>JANSVA010000008.1:8389847-8402687 GCA_025504915.1 Erythroxylum reticulatum | reverse complement strand
ACGAGTAGAGGATGGTTCCATATTCTCCATTATGATTTAACCTAAAAAGTATTAAAAATAATTGGGTATACTATTGTCAGGGAAAAAGTTTACAAGTTAAATAATTCTCAATATCAATTGTAATAAAGAAGACAAACAACAACAAAATGGATACAAAAAAGACCAACAGATATTACTCACTTATTAAACTTTGCTCCAGCAATTGCTCCACTTTAAATAGCCTAACTAAAATATTGCTAGTTTTCAATTTTGGTGCTTTAGATCAAAAATTACATAGTTGAAAGAGTATATATAACTTAACTATCAAAACTAGAAATTGATACGAAATAGAGTTCTAAATATTACAGAAATTGATCTGAAAGAGAGTTCTAAATGTTACATAAATTGATAAGAAATAGAGTTCTAAATGTTACAAAACTTATCAATACAAGAAATTGATATAAAATAGAGTTCTAAATATTACCCATCAAATTGCTTTAAATAAACTCTATGATTAATAAATATTTTTAAAATATAATTAAAAATTTTCAAAATTACGATTGAATATGGGTAGAATAAATATATAAACAAACCCAACAATAAAACTAAAAATAAAAATATGTTTCTTGAGTTATAAAAATCACTTTTTTATATTAGGTACTAAATTTCGAAAATAGATTAACTTATATTTCTATCTTATTCTACGATTATTAATTTATTTAATAAATGAGATCTAAAAAATAAATGAATAAATATTTATAAAATATGACAAATAAAATTACAAAAATAGGTGATTTGAACTCTCAAGTACGGCTCTCTCTTTCTCATAGTTTCTCATGTCCTTTGGTTAATGGGAGCCTAAATGCAAGTAACTCTGGGTTCTCCTGCTGATCGTGCTGGGTTTATTTCTGATGATGTGGTCATCAAGTTTAACGGGAAGCTTGTCAAAAGCATCGATGAGATAAGTGTCCGTGTTTGCATGAGATTAATGTGCATATTTATTTATTTGAAGGATGGGGTGGATGGAGTTTCCAGCTCTCAAGCATTCAGGCTTGCAAATGAAATAATCAACTCGCCAATTCCATTTCTTATTTAGATCATCGAAATCAAGGGGGATAGAGTTGGAGAGCGTATGAAGGTAGATGTGAAAAGATCATTCCAGAGGAGATGGGGATGCATCCTGACCTAGGTTTTAAAACTAGACTAGGCCATCTGGTCCGATCAAAAATAATTTGAACTGACCGGTTTTTATATATAAAGGTTATTAGGTGTAACCGAATCGAATAACTGACCAGTTCAAATCTGTTTCGGTCGGACCGTATGGTCCGGTTTGGTTTTTAAAACCTTGATTGGACCTTATATATATCCAATATTTCAAGACTTTAAATTGTGGGTCCATATTAAAGTATAAATTGAGACAAAACTTTGGGACAAAGAGGAGGTCAACTGTCATGAAAGAAATAGGAAATTGCGTAGACCAATAATTCATATTAGACTCCACAAAAATAAGATAAAGAAAAGGACCTGGTGGAAATTAAAATTTAGAGGATGGCGGTGAGAGTTAGGAGGGTTGGAGGAGGGTCGGATGGGATGAGATAGGTAGAGGGCTGGTGGTGGTGGATGAGAAATGAAAGCCAGCTGGTGGATGTTGGGGAAACCGAACGGGCGCCGCTGGGAGGAAAACTGTGCTCAATTCCAGGCCAGCCATGCCAATCTTAAATCCCGCATTTTTGCTTTTAGTATGAAGTCCGTTCCTTCTTTAAGATAATGAGAATTGGGTAGAGTTAGGTTTTGGACTGTTGAATGAATAAATGTTCTTTATCCTATATTGACTCCATAGCTACCTTACGAAAACTAATTCAACTGCATCTGCCAAATCCATCATTAAATGGATTGAATTTTGAGTGTTGAAATTAAAAAGATGTGTATTAGACACTTTCAGAACGTTATTAAGGTAACATGTTTTTCTTTATTCGTATATGATTACAAGAATTTTAGGTGAAGGCATTATTACTTGAGAGAGACCATAGTAGAACAAGTCGACGCGAAGGCATTATTATAGACCATTTGATTTTGTTTTCTGTTAAATTAAACCACTAGGACTTGGTTGTTTTTATTTATATTTTTAAATTTAGTAAAAAAATTTGTTTGTTTGAAGTTTTTGTTTATTAATTATTAATATGAATTATGAAAAATGTAACTAATTTAATTTTTATATATTTAATTAAATAAAAGAAATTATTCATAAAATTATGAATTTAATTCATTTTTAATTAAATTAAATAATAACTAGTAAATATAGTTAGAATTTAAACTATCTTCAAAATATGTAAATTTAAATAAAATTCAGATTTAATAATTAAAATATATTTAAAATAGATAGTAATTTTTAAATAAACAGTAATTTTTAAATTACTGATTTTAATAAAATAATTTTTTATTAATAAATATTATATAAATTTAATTAATTAAGAATAATTTATTTGTAAGTTTTATCTAATATATAATTATCATCAACAATAAAAATATAACTACGTTGATGTTATCATCTAAATAAGTTTTTGTTTTTATATAAAAGAAAAATTAAAAATTAAAGACTGCAACAAAAGAAAAAAAGAAAAAAACCAAGCCACCCATTAACTTCATTTGGTATGTATAATTATTTGGAATCAAAATTGTAATTGTGGATTCAATTCAAATTTTTACTAATATCAAAATTTTTTATCTGATTATAATAAAATTAGTTAAAGAATTAAAATTTAAACCATATATATAAAAATATGTTGTCCTATTTGTTTCATTAAGGAAATTTGAGTTGATACTTTCATCCACTAAAAAAAATGATTTTAAAAAGGAAGGAAAAGATGGTAGATTTCAAAATATTTTAGAAGAATAAATTTCATCATTGATATAACTTATAGATTTAGGGATAAGCAAAAAGAAAATGAAAGAAAACATACCCCTCTCCCAATATATATAGCATTCATCTTTAATTATTATTTTTAAGTTATGAGTAAAAAATTGGAATTTTATAATGGTTTAAATAAATTTTAAAATTTTTAATCTTTAAAATCTTGAAAATTTTAATTATTTAAAAAAAACTCTTTCTTTTAGATTCATGTTAAAAATGACAAAATACACATAACATAAGCATCACAAATGGATCAATTAAAGGTTGTTGATAAGACAATTCAACTTAGCTTTTAAATTTAATTTGAATTACTTAAAATAAATCTAAAATAAATAATTTAAAATAATTATAGTAAATTATTATTTTAAATTGAATTAATTAGTTCAGATCACATTTAAGAGATAAGATGGATGTTGTGTCAATAATATTTGTTTGGTTCACTTGTAATATTCATTTCATTCGTTTTGCACTTTTAGTTTTTGGAAATTAAAAATAACAAAATTGTGAATTTTTTAAAATCACATCATAATTCCGTATCTTTTAAGTGCACATGTCAATGCTTGTATGTGATAGATGCAGATTCCTGCTTATTAGCCAAAAGAATTAAGCATTGATGTTGACAAGAAAAGAGCACTCCGATTTAGCCCAATCATTTTCCATATCATTGTTCGTTTTCTAATTGAAGTAAGATCCCCGGATTTATATTGAGTTAGAAGCCAGCATATTTTAGTGCAGAATTTGAGAGAATTTATCGATCGATTTTATAACGAGGAGAACAGAAAACCGCGGAGACAGGAAAAAGCTGATCAATTAATTTGTCAATATCGAAGTCCTTCGACTCACCCAACAGGACGTGACACTTGTAATTGACATACAGCAAGAGTAACGCAGTAGTGTGCCCTTTATGAAGTGCCTTTTGTTTCACTTAGAAGCACAGGTTCGCAGAGAAAAGGAACTTTCATCTATATTGTGTCTCTGGTTGGAACGTTCTTGCAATGGAGTTTGGGAGTGTTGTTGAGTTTCTTCAGGACAAAACCATTTTGGTCACGGGTGCAACTGGGTTCATAGCAAAGAGTACTTGCATGCCATCCCCTCTTGTTTTATTTATTTTCTGTCTGTTTCTTTAATCTCGCTAGTGTAAGCATTCTTATTTTCTTACCACCAGTTTTTGTGGAGAAAATTTTGAGAATTCAGCCCAAAGTGAAGAAAATTTATCTTCTTTTAAGAGCCTCGGATGTTGAATCTGCTTCCCTTCGCTTTCGCACTGAGGTATATAGATAATTAGGCTGCTTCTTCCAAATTTTCTAAATTTTTGTTTATCTTTTGTCATCAACAAAAAATTAACTAATTGAAAAAGATCCTTCCCAATTTTAAGATTATACATTGCTTATCGATTATCCTTTTTCTTTTGGTAATAATCGATGCATTCCTTTTTTTTTTTTTTTAGTAACATACTTCTTGCTACGAAAAATAAAAATCCATGGTTTTAAACACCCTCCCGGAAAAACTATACATCCATGTTGAAGAAAGAAAAACATTCTTAGACACAATGAGTGCATATATTAACACATTTAATTAAATTAGACTAATATGACTTACTATACGTAGTAATAAATTTAAGAAAAACTTAAGTATATATTTCTCAACATGTTGTTCTAAATTTTTTTGTCATATGTTTATGTTTATATTTCTAGAATTTTTTTTTAT
The DNA here is from genome assembly GCA_025504915.1 of Erythroxylum reticulatum. Taxonomy (NCBI): domain Eukaryota; kingdom Viridiplantae; phylum Streptophyta; class Magnoliopsida; order Malpighiales; family Erythroxylaceae; genus Erythroxylum; species Erythroxylum reticulatum. Next base: position 8,398,090 of record JANSVA010000008.1, on the reverse strand, counting down.
TTTGGGTCATGTTGATTTGATTATTTACATATTATTTATGATGCATATACACAAATAGAAAAGTAAATCGACATTTTCAAGTGGCAAGAAAGAAAAAGGAAGATCATAATATGTCTACATTTAGTAAAATTTTCTATTATTTCATATTAAAATTATTAATTAAAATTTTCATGAACTTTTTAAAAATATTTTTGCAATTCTATCTTGACTCCTTTTGTCTTCATCTAATTTAATAATATGATAGTATTTAAGTAAATTGAATTAGGCTATGAATAAACAAACGTAATATGGCATTTACATCCAAAATTAAAATGATTGAAAAATATGAATAATAAAAATGAAATTAGAAAAAATAATGCCTGGGAAATATAAAGAGTAAATTGGGATATAAGGTATCACAAATCAAAAACACTCACAGAAGTGCATCAATTTAGATAGAAGATGGTCTTAGCTCATATCAACTTGAAACATGGTGTAGAAAGAGAAGGAAAAAAAAAAGATAGAAAGGTAAATCATGCGGTTCTGCTACATTAAATTGGCTATTTGAGACCTTCCAACTAATTAACCCTTCAAACTTTTTTGATTGAAGTTGTAAAGTAGCTTTGGTAATTAGCTCGTTTTATTTATAGGTTATTGGGAGGGACCTGTTTAGACTACTGAAGGAGAGATTAGGTGCGAATCTGAACGCATTCGTATCTGAGAAGACTGTCCTTGTAACTGGAGACGTCTCTGTTGTGATGACTTAGGAGTTGGGGACTCCAAGCTGAAGGAGGAGATGTGGAACGAATTAGACATTGTGGTGAATTTAGCTGCAACAACCAGCTTCGATGAAAGGTACCCTTATTAACAAGGGACCACAAGCCTGTTCTTTTATTGAACTCACGCTCTTTTTTTTCCTATTCTTTTTTTGTGTTCATTTTACTAGAACCTTTCGTTTTTCATCCTCTGGGGTCTCGAATTTATGGAGAAAATGAGTATTTGCAGATATGATGTTGCACTTGGCATCAACACATTGGGCGTGAAGCATGTGCTCTGCTTTGCCAAGAAATGTGTGAAACTGATGTGCTTTTTACACGTATCCACTGGTATAATATTTCAATCTTCAACTACACCACACTACCAAGTGTTTCTTAAATGTCTTCATAGTTTAATTAGAAGTGATACAATTTTCAGCTTATGTTGCGGGAGAGAAGTCAGGATTGATATTGGAGACTCCGTACCAAATGGGGGAGAGTCTTAATGGGGTCACCGGATTAGACGTCTATGAAGAGAAGAGACTGGTGAAGGAAAAGCTGAATCAACTCCAAGCTGAAGGAGCCACTCTTGAAGAGACTAAGGTGGCCATGGAAGATATGGGCATTGATAGGTATGATACGAAAAAGAAATTTTATAAAGTCAAATTGCAATCCAACAAGTTGCACAGCTACCTCCTACATAGATATGATTTTTTCCCCCTTTTTGAGTCCCGATCCATGAAGCCTTTCGAAACGCTAGTTGTACGCTTATTTCCGGCAGTCATGAATAGATCTCATCGTAGGTCGGGTTTAGGTTTAAATTCTTAAATATTAGTTCCAGGCAGGGTTTTACAACGTCAGGTTCACCAAAACTATTTTAAATGGACTGGTTAGCAAATTATGCAGAAAAGTTCGAACTAGGGTTTACTACTTTGCTTGTCGCCCTAGAGTTATAATTTGTAGTGTTTGTCCTCCTTTTATTAAAAAAAAAAAAATTCCACCAATAATCGAGCAGCTGTTAAGCTCAAATCACGAATAACTTTTAGTTGCTATAGAGATTGAAATAAATGTTGTCGGACATATTAGTCAGACTCCACCAGATCGACTTGAAGAAGACCCACGCTTCGTCGGGCTGCCTGGACCACCATGGTCAAACTAGCTTTTTCGCGTTGAATCCATTCCCATGAATATATACTAATCCAAATTAGGCTAAAAACTTCCGAACATAAAAAGCACTAGTGTAGGGACCAGGGCTTTCAACCCAACCTCTTCTTCCATCTTTGATTTCAGGATTTATTGTATGCCTTCTTTTTTTTTTCCCACTAACCTTATACGGTTACCGCGTAATATGAAGTGATTCATTTGGACTATTAAATAAAATTGAAGGTCCTTTAGCAAGATTTGGATCTTTTTTTTCTTTACTTGTATATGTTATAGATGAATATAAAATAGTTATCAATGGTCACAACACATAATTGTATCAGTATATGTTGAGCACAAATTTCATTAAGTTAAAAAGCTAATAAGGATACTCCTAACCTTTTTCCAATTAAGTTGGACGGTTATATGTGAATAATTTTAAGGGAACAAATTTAACACCTGAATCCCTTAATTGTCTGGACGCATACAAACTTGTCAGACGTTAACCTGTATCCTACTTACAAATGCAGGGCAAAGGTGTATGGATGGCCAAACACATACGCATTTACAAAGGCAATGGGAGAGATGGTTGTGGGACACTTGAAGGAAGACATGTCAGTGGTCATCTTACGACCCACCATTGTCACCAGTACCTACAAAGAACCGTTTCCTGGTTGGACTGAAGGTCTAAGGTATAATTGTTCAATTTCTTTTTAAACCATCCATTTTCTGGTTGAGGTAAAAAGAGGTATATACGCTCATATTCCTTTAAATAATCGCCGCAGTTTATGTTACTTGGTCTTCCAATATCATCCATTTCTTGGTCAGTGACAAAATGATGATTAGAAAACTCATGGTTTTCAAATTACTTTTCTACGCTGAACTTTGCAGAACAATTGATAGCATAGCCATCGGCTATGCAAAAGGAAGGCTGTCATCCTTTATTGGAGATGTTAAATCAGTCATTGATTTGGTGAGATAAGCCAAATTTTCTGCGAGAATTATGTTGAGTGTATAGCAAGAAGTGTTTGTTATTCTAAATTAATCACAATATGAAAAATGGGATGTATATGCATGCAGGTACCAGCTGATATGGTGGTGAATGCAATGATCGTCACTATGGCTGCTCATGCGAATCGACCATCCTATGCGATTTACCAAGTGGGATCTTCATTAAGAAATCCCCTCAGCTATGCTAATCTTAGAGACATTGGGTTCATTTACTTCACCAATAAACCATGGATTGGCAAGGATGGGAAGCCTGTAAAGGTTGGAAAGTTGAAAGTTATAGGCGGCATGACTAACTTTCGAAGATACATGGCAGTTCGCTACATTCCACTTCTGCAGGTTTGTTAAGGGAATAAATTCCGTTGTACTTGATAAGTAAAACTTGCAATCTAATCAATTTTAATCTTTCAAACAGGCATTGAGATTGGCAAATACCGCTTTTTGCCATCAGTTCGAAGGCAGATACAATGATCTCAGTCGAAAGATCAAATTTGTGATGCACTTGGTCGAACTTTACCGGCCATACTCATTTTTTCAAGGAGTGTAAGTATCTACTTGAGAGGCACACGCATAGATAGTTGATTTTATGGTTATACGTTTTAATAGAACTGCTTTCGAAATGCAGGTTTGATGACATGAACGTCCAAAACTTGCTGTTTGTTGCTAAACAAAACTGCGTCGAGACAGATATGTTCTACTTCGATACTAAGTGCATTGACTGGGAAGATTACTTCATGAACACCCTCATTCCTGGTCTTATTAAATACGTTTGCAAATGATCCAATCCAAAGGCACTTCAATGCTGACTAAACAATAGTAGCATTAGCTTGAATATCGACCCTTTCTGTTGTAACATTTAGTTTCGTCTATTAAACTGCAATCATATGCATAAGTCAATTAGTTAACGGAAATTTACATGAAAGCGTATGTCGGCCTACAAAAAAAGGCTAGTGCTTTAATGAATAAACTGTGCAGACTTCGAGTTCTCCTTGAAAAGACTCTTTTATAAGTCAATTAGTTAACGGAATTTTACATGAAAGCGTATGTCAGCCTACAAAAAAAGGCTAGTGCTTTAATGAATAAACTGTGCGGACTTCGAGTTCTCCTTGAAAAGACTCTTTTACTTTCTCTACAAATTTGTAGGCTTGATATATATCCTCTAGAATGGTATGAAAGACAGATTGCGTCTGAAGTAGCGTGAGCAGACAAAAGAAAATGAGAAAAGAACAGAAGAAAATGCATCGAGTAAAGTAACAGGATAATGTGAAAGAAAAGAGAATTCCTCGGAAAGGAATGAGTGTGACAGTAGCATTACCTAGTCCAGTTCGATTGCCATCGTTAAAAGGGAATGCTAAACAATTTTTATTATCAAAATGAAAACTCTTTTCAGATCATAACAGCTACGGGAATTTATAAAATTTGAAGCAGTAGTGACCTTAAGAATTAAGTAGTGACCTTAAGAATTAAGAATGATAGGACATCAGGACTCTTAATTTGATAATGAGGGCATGATTACGATCATATTCTTCCTGAAGTAGGAGCAATAAAACACAAGAGAAAAAGGTGAAGGATGAATCTTCAAATCCTTTATGGATGTGAAATTAAAAGAGAGAAAGAAAGAAGAACTAGAAGTAATTCAGCAGAATCACATTGTTAAGACTTCTAGAGAAGGATCGCGTCACAGGGCGATTATCCGAAAAATCTATCTCTAATTTTCTGCCTTTTCCCTTCTTCCCGCTTGAGTTCTTGCGTCGACCTATTTTGAATAATAATTCAGCTCGTTGAAATGGAGGCTGAAACCTTAGAGTTCAGGTTAAGAGAGAACTCTAATCTTTTGATTAAGTTGAATGTTTGACTACTTTTATTCACGATAATTGCCTTTTAAATAGGTTAGTCTCCTAACAACAGTAAAAGACCTATTCTGTAGGCTTCTAATTAAAAGAACAACGATAAGAATAGGAATAACAAACTATTTTAAAAGAAATAATAAAAATAAGAATAAGAAACCCTAAATTAATGTCTCTTCCTTTCATAAGCTTGTCCCACAAATGCGTCATCCACAACATTACCCCCTCCTACTGAAAGAGCTTGTCCTCAAGCTCGAAGGATGGATATGCCTGCTTGAAGTGGTCCACATTCTCCCAAGTAGCATCAGATTCCTGTAGCCTAGCCCAGTGAACGAGAACTTCCTTGGTCCCACGGTTAATGCCTGCGCGAAGAATAGCATTAGGATGGGCAACATCCTTGCCACTGTCAATTGGAGGGAACTCAGTAGTAGGAGGCAGTTGATCACCCTGAAATGCTTTCAACGAGGAGACATGAAAGACATTATGGATGCGACTATTGCTAGGTAAATCAAGCTCATAGGCCACCTATCCAATACGTCGCAAGACTGAAAATGACCTATAAAACTGAGGAGATAGCTTACTATGAACATGCATTCATATAGAATGTTGCTGATAAAGATGCAAACGAAGCCAAACAAGGTCACCACGAGCAAATACAACCTCCCGATGGCCTTTGTCATAATAGTTCTTCATGCGCTGTTGTGGTTGAAGTAGACGACTACGGATAAGACCCAAAGCCTTATCTCGGTCCACAAGAGTAGTGTCAACACATCAACTTTAGTGGAGCCTTGTGTATAAGAAAGCAAGCTAGGTGGCTCGCACCCATAAACAACCTAAAAAGGGGTGGTCTTTAGTGCTGAATGGAAAGAAGTGTTGTAACAATATTTAGCCCAAGGAACCCAAGTAACCCATTGGCGAGGATAATCACCTACAAAACAACAAAGATACGTCTCAACGGTCCGATTGACCACTTTTGTCTGGCCATCCATTTGTGGATGATAAGCTAAAGAAAACTGTAACTTGGCACCTTAAAGACGAAAAAGTTCCTTCCAGAAAGTTCTAGTAAAAACCACGTCTCGATCACAAGTGATAGTTTCTGGAATGCCATGTAATTGGACAATATACTTAAAAAAGACGTGAGTAACACGAAGAGTAGAATACGGATGAGCCAAAGGAAAAAAATGGGCATATTTTGAAATCCTATCAACGACAACAAACAAGACCGATTTGCCACAAGACTTGGGTAACCCATCTATAAAATTCATCGAAACATCAACCCAAATTTGTGTTGGTAGTTGCAAAGGTTGGAGCAAGCCCGTTGGGCTGAGATGTTCAGTTTTGTTACGTTGGATAGGCAGCCACATATTATGCAATGTCACGCTTCATACCCTTCTAATAAAAATCCCCACGAATTCGATGTAATGTTTTCTAAATTCCTTTATGTGCATTATCATAATAGGCAGATAGAATAACGGAAATCAGTGAAGAATTATGGAGGAGAAATATACGACCCTGGAACAAAAGTAAGCCATCAAGAAGTTGCCAATTTGAATCAAGATCCCCATTCTTAACCCGTGCACACAGATTCTGCAATTGATCAGAGCCCAACAACTCCTCCTTAATGGATTCTAGCAAAGTACTCCGAGGATAGCTAATAACATACAAAGAAGGATCTTCCATGCTTCTATGGGACAATGCATTTGCTACTGTATTGAGACGGCATGTTTTGTATTCCACAGTGAAGTTAAAAACCAAGAGCTTACTAAGCCAATATTGCTGTGGTGGAGTAGTAAGTCGTTGCTCTAACAAGTATTTCAAGATGTAGTGATTCGTTTAGATAAGGAATGGCCGACCCCACAAATAAGGACACAAATATTACACTGTCTTAGTCAAACCAATCAATTCCCTCTCATAAGCGGGTAGTTTTTGGTGTTTCATAGTCAATTGGCGACTAAAGAAAGCAATCAAGTCCCCATCTTGTTGCAAAACAACCCCAATACTATAACCTGAGTTGTCACGTTTGACAATGAGGTCCTTAGCAAAATCAGGCAGCTGCAAAACTGGAGTAATGGATAGGGCAACTTTCAACTTCTCAAATGCGTCTGAAGCCGCATCACTCCATTGGAAAGAGTTCTTCTTAAGCATATAAGTCTAGGGAGTAGCTAACGACCCATAATCACGAATGAATTTTCGGTAACAACCTATCAAACCTAGAAAACCATGAAGTAAAGTGATGGATTGAGGTTGAGGCCAGTCTAGAATAGCTTGTATTTTGCTTATATCAGTGCCCACACCGTCACTCGAGATAGTATGACCCAAAATATGCAACTTATGTAGATGCAAAATAGCACTTGGAATGCTTCAAATAAAGTTTGTGAGCACGCAGTAGGGCAAAGACCTTCCTCATATGACCCAAATGATCCTCCTAAGTGACACTATAAATCAGAATGTCATAAAAGAAAACCAGTATAAAATGACATAAAAACGCATGAAATACCTCATTCATCAAGGCTTGAAAAGTAGACGGTGTGTTAATAAGACCAAAAGGCATAATAAGGAACTCAAAATGTTCGTGATCTGTGCAAAACGTTGTTTTCTCCACATCTGTGGGATACATGCAAACTTGATAGTATCTGGATCTTAAATCCAGCTTAGTAAAGTACTGAGCACCATGCAATTCATCCAATAATTCATCAACCATTGGAATGGGAAACTTATCCTTTATTGTTTTAGCATTTAGTTCATGGTAATCAATGCAAAGCCGCCAAGACCTATCCTATTTGGGAACTAGCAAAACTAGGGAAGAAAATGGGGATTGATTGGGTCGAATAAACCCCTGTTTAAGCATCTAGTTGCATTGCTTCTCAATTTCATCTTTTTGTTTGTGGGGGCATCGATAAGGGAGGACAACCACTGGAGCTGTTCTAGGCAACAAACAGATGCAGTGGTCACATTCTCTGATAGGAGGTAAGCCCATAGGCTCTTGAAATAAGTCTCCGAACTCTATTAAAAGGCTTTCCAACCTCTGATCCTCAGAAGCAACATTAACCATCATGTGTAAAGCACGATTACCTTGCCTATGCTGTCCCTGAAAGAAAAAGGGGTGTTCCTTATACCTAAAAAGCCATGGTAAGTGCAGTAAAATCCCATAATATAGGGCCCAATGTTTCTAACCATTTAACCCCCAAAACCATGTCAAAGCCACCCAAAGGAATCACATAAAAATCTACAGAAAAGGTATGACCAACAATAGAAAACAATACTTGAGCACAAACCCCCAAACTTTGGACTTTCTCGCCGTTAGCAATAGAGACTTTGGTTTTTGGAAAATAGTGGACAACAAGTGTAACATCCCATTACTTGTGGGAAGGGTAGGATAGTAATTTTGAGTGGTCAGTGGGCATTTAGAAACGCTTGATATATTCATGCATACACATACATGTGAATAGTGAATTTTGCCCATGAAAAATGACTGTACATGTATTCATGACATTTCCCGGTATAAGTATTAAGA
>JANSVA010000008.1:8372481-8382967 GCA_025504915.1 Erythroxylum reticulatum | reverse complement strand
AACTTCCATTCAAATCAAATTATTCACTATAATTGTCATGGTACCCTTACACACACAAATTTATTCAGAATTTCCAAATCATCAAAAACTAAAATCCACTTCTTTTCACATCAATTTCATTTAACTCTAAAACACCCACAACACATACATACTCAAAACACCCATTTAATTTCATTTAATATTTCTAAGATCGGGGTCCAACATGAGGTATATAGTTCTAAATCTGATATTGAATTTGATGAACTAAAAGATGCATATCATGAATTGTATGCTCAGTATAAGAAATAAACTATGCAGTATTTCAAGGAGGTTGAAAAGTCTAAAAATAATGATGCATCTTTGAAGAATAAAATTAAATCATTAAAATCAGAGAATAAAAACCTGTAATGTCTCTTGCTAAGATTGAAAATGATTATTAGCAAAAGGTATCTGAAAAAAATTTTGGAAGAAAAAGTAACCCAATTAAAATAACATTAATTGAGAATGATTGTAAATGTTCTAAAAAAGTAAAACAATTAGAAGAAAAGGTTGCTAAACTAGAACTTGCAAAAGATAAATTTGCTAAAAAATCTTATCTTTAGAAAAGGATCTACCTAATTTTGTTGATGGAAAGAATAATCTCGATGCGTTACTTGGTAATAGTAAAGGTTTCTTCGGTAAAGCAGGATGATAGTTATAAGTTGCATGATATTTTAATATGAATTTTAGTATGTTTTAGTTGTCAACTAATTGATTCATGCAAATTTAGGGTTAGAATTATATTAATTGGTTAGATATTTATGTCTTGAATGTTATGTTGGTTGGATCATGCCATTGAGCTTTAATTTTGTGTATTTGAGGTACCTTGATGTATTTCCTAGTGTTTAAGAGCAAATATTGAAGAATGGAGGAGATTAGGAGGAAGCCCGATGGAGAATGTAGGGCCACGATTAAGAGCAAATATTAAAGAATAGAGGAGATTAGGAGGAAGCTCGGTGGAGAATGTAGGGCCACGATCGTGGCCCAATAGCAACAATCATGACAGAAGCAAGGATGACGAACTATAATCTTGATAGAGAGAAAATTTAAATGCCAAAACCGCGGCATGCACGACAACAAACGCAGAACAACTTTTAAAACTAAACTTTGAAAGGTTATTTTAGACTTTTTAAGCTTCATTAAAACATAGTTTTTACCCTAAATAGAAAAGGCTACATAGAGGGAAGGGAAACATAATTTTTGTGGCTCCACTTTGCTTCATTGGGAATGATCCAAGGAAGAGGAAGAGAAGAGAGAAGGAGGAGAAAGGAAGAGGGAAGAAGAAGGGATGTTATTACTACTGTCTTTCCAATCCATTCTGACCCTTTCAACTAACATTACATTTCATCTTTGTTTTTCTTTCTTTTGAATGTATGAGATGAATTTGATAGTGGTGTATTTGGGTTTGATGATGATGTTCTAAACTCCTTTAGGGATTTTTTTGAATCAATGTTAATGTGATTTCTTTTTATGTTAATACATTGGGTATTGTGATTATTTGTTGCAGTTACATGCTTCGGTAACAAATCAAGAGAGTGAACCATTAACAAAATGATTAGATTGGGTAATGAGAGTTAAACAACTTAATAGATCACGCAAATAATCAAATCGGTTATTTATGCAAAGAGAGCTCTCGTGTAAAGACCCGATAGTCTATTAGAGGGCTTAAGATCTAACTGGATGTTTGGGTTTTTTGTTAATTAAGAGATAGCAAATTCCATAATTCCATTAGGGGTTATGATTTAGGGTTTAACAATTATAATTCAAGAGAGAGTAATCTACCCTTTAAATCTAAGACTGATACTGTATTGATTCAAAAGGAATTATATTAGCATTTGATGATATGATAAATCCCCCTTCTAATATTCGGCTAATCTTCCTTGTGTAATTTTTTTATTGTTCATTGGTGGTGCTCAGTTTTGATTTCTTTGTGTTAATTTTACAATTTAATTTCCAACCAATCCATATTCACGAATTTACTTTTTTGTTTATTTTTTATTTTCTTTTTAATAATCCTTTTAGGCCTTAGATAATTTAGATTTAGATTAGTTCACCAACTCCTCGACAGATCGACACCTCATATACGACATTCACAACCTATGCACTTGCAGTATATTGAGGGTTTTATAAGAATAAAACTTGCTCAACAAATTTTTGGCGTCGTTTTCGGGGAGTTAGTAGGATTAGATGAATTCTTTTAGTTTTAAGGAATTTTTGCCTCTCTTACGTCCATGCAACTATATGAACACAAGAGTCATTCGGAGTTCTATGATCGAAACTCTAACATTTGATATCACCCTATTGGAAGGAGCAATTCGAAGAGTACAATGCCAAGAAGAAGAAATTACAAAAAAATGGCAAAAGAATACAATAAAATTGACCAGCAGTGAACTTTGATGGATTTCATGATACTGAGATTTAATGTTGCAGACCAATGCATCACTTAACCACCGGTGCAAGCAGCCTCATTCAAGATTAAGCCAACTTTGTTGAACATGCTGTAAACCAATGTACAATTTTACGGGTTAACTAATGAGGATCCTAACACTCATTTAATGAATTTTCTAGAAATATATGATACTTTTCTATATCAAGGGATGTCAGAAGATGTCTTTAGGATGAGGTTCTTTCCCTTCACATTATGAGAATGAGCTAAAGTATGGTATCATTCGTTAAAACTTGCAAATGTCACAACTTGGGAGTAGTTGGTGTGTGCATTTTTGGATAAGTACTTCCCCTTCACAAAGATGACAAGGTTAATAAAGGCAATTGTGAATTTCAAACAAAACAATGTACGAAGCGTGGGAGGGTTACAAGGACTTGTAAAGAAGATGTCCTCACCATAATCTACCAAAGGAATTTCTTTGGCAAACATTCTATCCTGGATTCAATCTACCCACTAGAAGCACCATAGATGCATCTTCTAGAGGATCTCTTATACAGAAGATAGTTGACGAAGTAGAGGAATTGTTAGAAGAGCTGGCAATTAATAGTTGATTTAGTCATCGGATAGAAGTGGACAACAACCAATTATCCTACATCATAAAGGAGTCATTGCTGTCGATTCAATAATAGCAATGCAGGCTAAGATTGACAATTTGACAAGATAGTTTAACAACCTCCAAGCCTCTTTATCAGCTCCCATTAAAGTAATTCAGCATAGATGCGAATTATGTAGGAAAAATAACCATTTTATTGTTGATTGTTTTTCAATGCAAAATGGAAAGATGGAGCAACTCAAGTACACGGACACATAATTTGGTTAAGGAGGTGGAAACAAAACTTATTCTAAAAATTACTATCCTAGGTGGAAAAATCACCCAAAATTTTCTTGGTCAAACAATAAAAAGGTCAATTTTGACCTCAAGGGCCACTTGAATTCCAATAGGAAAAACCCAATTCTATAGACTCTAAGTTCGACAAAATCTTGGACGAGCTTATGAACATTGATAAATCTCATAAAAGACTTGAAGATGAATTTGAGCAAGTGACTAAAAACTATGATTCCTCAATTCATAAATTAGAGGTTCACGTGAGTCAATTGGCAAATGCATTGTCTAGAAGAAGTGTGGGGAGCCTCCCGAGTAGTATTAAAGCAAACCCAAGGGAGAAACACACTTAGAAGTGGGAAGGAACTTAAGAAATTAGCATAGCCACAAACTGCACCCCTCCCAATTGAAAAAGATTAAGAAAAGAGGAAAGACGTAGACATGAGTGAGTATTCTTCTTATATTGTACCTCTACCATACCCACCCAAGATCCCATACCCTAAACAATTATAAAAGAACAAGTTGGATGAAAAATTGCAAAGTTCATGGAGAAATTGAAGACTTTGCAAATTAATCTATCTTTTTTTAAGGCATTGGAACATATACCCAAATATGTCAAATTCTTAAAGGACATTGTTAACAAAGAAGCAAACTTGGGAAGAGAATCAAATGGTAGCACTAACTGAAAGTTGTAGCTTTATTATCACCAATCACATGCCTTCTAAGTTTAAGGATCCTAAAAGCTTCACAAAACCCTATTTGGTTGTTGATTTAGAATTCACAAAATGCTTATCTGAATTAGGCCAAGTATAAACCTTATGATTTTGTCAACCTTTAGAAAATTGGATCTCAGTGATGTGAATCCAACTTCAAGGCTTATTCAATTAGTGGATCGATCCTTAAAGACATCATTTTGCATAGTGGAAGATGTTGTGGTAAAAGAGGACAAGTTCATTATTGCTAAAGATTTCATCGTGTTAGAATATAAAGAGGATAAGAACTATCCATTAAATCTTTGAAGACCCTTCATGAGCATTAGAAAAACACTAATAGAATTTTATGAAGGAAAAGTGCTCTTTCAGATTGGTGATGAGTATATGGAGTTCATTATGAACAAAGACTTGAACAATCCGAAGGAAAGCAACTCTTGTATAAAAATAATCATAATGAATGAATATATCAAAGAGAAAGAGAAGGGTTGCTTTAAAGAAGTAAGCTACGAAGAACAGATGCGAACAGACATAGAAGTTGAAGATATGAAAGTCTCTATTCATAGAGGGAAAGTAGAAGAGGAGACGAGAAGATTCAGGGAGTTTCATTATTCCCCATTTTGTTGATAGTTTGTCACTTAAAAGGGCATTATTGAACTTGGTTTTCTTGATTTGATTGATTATGTCCTTTTGATCATCTTGCAATATGTAGCTTATTTATAGGCTACTAAACTAAAACCAGGCTACACAGGTGGAAGCAAGCTACTCATAATTGATCCTGACTAAGTTTCGAAGAATGCATAGTCTAGTTAATGACCATTACTTAGCATATTCAATAGTTAGAATGAACTTTTTGTGTAGTTAGATTTGTTTTGAATTTTAAAAATAAGTTTTTAATGATTTGGAATGGTTTGGATTACTAACTCTCTTATTCCTTTAAAAGCAATTATAAGATAGGGCAGCAATCTCGAGCACCAAGCAAATTGCAACTTTGACATCATCATCATCATCAACAACTCAATCGTCATAATGGGTTTTTATACTCTAACCCTTTTCTTTTCATTTTGTCTTTATTTTGTTCTTATGTTTTCGTATTTTTTATTTTTATTCCACCTTGTATGTTATTTATCTTTCTCACATCGAGGATAATGTTTTGTCCAAGTATGGGGAGGGTCACGTTATATTCATTATATGTTTTATTTTAAGTGTGAATTTTGCACATTATAGGTTAGTTTTCCTTAGGTTTACATAATGTTACTCATGTAAATGTGTTAATGGCTCGGACTTAACAAAATCTCTTTAGCTTTAAACATAGTCTTTTAGGTTGCTAAGGTTTATTGGCTTATGAAATTAGTGTCCTAGGTTGCTTTAGTTAAATATGCATGTTAATTAAAATATGATTTTAGTTCGTTCACCCTAGGAATTTGACACATTTATTTATATTTTTAGGTCAATCAAACAATTAGGATCGATAGTTTCTCTTCATGAGAACAATTAGCTAAAAAAAAGGTAGGCAAGAAAATATAAAATAAAATTTTAAAAAAAGAGTGTGTTTTTGTTTAATAAATAACTATTATGCTGGCCATTTTTAAACAAATCAGGTTATGAATAAAGCTAGTAGCCAGATGAGAATGTGATAGAGATGAGTAACTAGGGGACATTCATCACAAATGTTTGCCTTCAAATCAAAAGGCTAGGTTCATGTTAATGAAAATTAACAAAAATAGTGCATTGTTTAATAAATCCTATCAATATTTATGAATAGCTTAAATTTTCATAAAAAGATACTTAGGGATAATTACCATTTTGATTGACTAAATAATTATCAATGTGTGTGTGCAAGTTATAAGGGTCAATGAATTTGACATTAAGGTCTTAATTAATATCTATTTTAATTTGAAGTATTTAGTACACAAATTTCATAAATTAATAAGTTAAAATAACTTAAAGGATTGTGTTTGTAGTTAAATTTGTTTCATGAAGTCCAATGCCATTATACCATTATTGCACATGTATGTGTTGCGGTTTGATGTTTTTGCATTTTAATTATTCTTTTTTTTGCTTGAGGACAAGAAAATTTTCAAATTTGGGGATGTGATAGTTGTAGGTTGCATGACATTTTTATAGGCACTTTAGCATGTTTTAGTTTTTAACTAATTGATTCATGCATATTTAGGGTTAAAACTGTGTTAGTTGGTAGATATTTGTGTTTTGAATGTTATGTGGGTTAAAGCATGCTATTGAGCTTTAATTTTGTGTATTTAAGGTACCTTGATGGATTTGTTAATGTTTAAGAGTATATATTGAAGAACGGAGGAGATTTGGAGGAAGCTTGACGAAGAATCCAGGGTCACGATCATGATAAAAGCAAGAATGAAGGCCACAATTGTGATAGAGAGTAAGTTTAAATGCCACGATTATGGCACTATGGGCCATAATCGTGGCGTGCGCGACAGTAGTCGCAAACCAGCTTTTGAAGCTCAACTTTATATGATTATTTTAGACTTTTTGGGCCTGGATAAAACCTAGTTTTTGCTCTAAATAGAAAAGACTACATAAAGGGAAGGAAACCCTAATTTTTCATGCCTCCATTTTGCTACGTTAGGAAAGATCCAAGGAAGAGGAAGAGAAGAGAGAAGGAGGAGAAAGGAAGAGGGAAGAAAAAGGGCTATTATTGTTGTTATCTTTCTAACCGATTCCGACCCTTCCAACTGACAATTCATTTTATCTTTGTTATTCTTTCTTTTGAATGTATGAGATGGATTTGATAGTGATGGATTTAGGTTTGATGATGATGTTCTAAACTCCTTTAATGACTTGTTCTTGAATCAATGTTAATGTCATTTCGTTTGATATTAATAAATTGGGTATTGTGATTATTTGTTGTATTTGCATACTTTGGTAACAAAACGAGAGAGTGAATCGATAGAAAAATGATTTGATTAGGTAATGAGAGTTAAAAAACCTAATAAATCACGCAAATAATCAAATCGATTATTTATTGAGAGATCTCGTGTGAGGACCCGATAGTCTATTAGAGGGCTTAAGATCTAATTAAATGTGTGGGTTTTTTTGTTAATTAAGAGATTGAAATTTTCATAATTCAATTAGGGGTTATGATTTAGGATTTAATGGTTATAACTCGAGATAGAGCAATCCACCCTTTGAAAGTCTAAGACCGATGTCGTATTAGCTCAAACAGAATCATATTAGCATTTGATGATAGGATAAATCCCCCTTCTCATATTCAGCTAATCTTCCTTGTGTGATTTTTGATTGTTCATTGGTGGTGCTCAGTTTTGATTTCTTTGTGTTAATTTTACAATTTAATTTTTGACCAATCCATATTCATAAATTTACTTTTATGTTTAATTTTTATTTTCATTTTAATAATCCTTTCAGATTTTAGATAACTTAGAATTAGAATAGTTCACCACCAACTCCTTTAGGGATCAACACCTCATATACTACATTCACGAATTATGCACTGTGCGGTATATTGAGGGTTTTATAATATTAAAACTTGCTCAACATAATAATAGGATATGATGAAATAATAATATTAAGTTGTACAAGAACTTCTTTCTTAAAATCAGTAATAGTCATCATCGTAAAAACAGTAACCCATTGCATGAAAAGAATGACAGTAACTCTCATTAGTCCATTTTATGTTTCTACTATGGCAAACATTCAGTTATTTTTGTAACAAATGTAGAATAAATAAATTATCTAAAATATATGTTTGGAGAACGAAAGGTCAGATTATTAACTTTAAAAAACCCAGAAAAGTTTAGGTTTCTAAATTAAGATAGTATATTCTGTAGATATGTTTTAGAACAGTGAAAAGAGAAAATCAATGGATAGTTATCAATGGTTGTTCAAGACATATGACAAGAGAAATATAACACTTCAAATATATTGAAAGCAAAGATGGAGGTCATGTTGTCTTTGTAGACAAAAACTAAACTTACTAAGTGTAAGTTAGTTATGTGATAAAGGATATAGAGTTACATTCTATGCATCTCATTATGAAATAATTCATAATCATAATGATAACATTATGTTTGTTAGTCCTAAAAATCATAATATATATTGTGCTCAACTGGAAGACATGTCTTCTCAAAAAATTAAATGTTTTATTTCTCTAGAAAAGGACTCGTTAATCTGGTATAAAATATTTGGACACACTATTGTGTGCATTTTATCAAAATTTTCCAAGAATGAATTAGTAAGAGGTTTACCAAATTTAATCTTTGAAACTAATCAGGTTTGTAAAGCATGCTTAAAAGGAAAACAAGTCAGAAGTAGCTTTTCACCTAAAAATGTAGTATCTACTAACCAACCATTTGAGCTCATACATATGTATTTATTTGGTCCTATAAGAACTCAAAGTTTTGGTGATAAACATTATGGTTTTCTTATATTAAATAATTATTCTCGATTTATATGGTTTATTTCCTAGCAAATAGGGATGATGTTTTTGAAGTCTTTGAGAAGTTTTGCAGAAAAATTCAAATTCAAAAAGGGTACTGCATTACTTTAATTCGAAATAACCACGGAGGAGAATTTGGTAAAAAAAAGTTTGAACATTTCTGTGATGATAATGGCATATCTCATAATTTCTCATGTCGAAGGACTCCTCATAAGAACGGAGTTATCGAGAGAAAGAACAGGACCTTTGTTGATATGGCTAGGACTATGCTGTGTGAAAGGGGTCTACCTTATAGCTACTAAGTAGAAGCTATGTCTACTACCTATTACATTCGGAATAGGTGTCTTATAAGGCCTATTCTTAAAAATACCCCCATGAGTTGTGGAAAGGAAGAAAGTCGAATGTTTCCTACTTTTAAGCTTTTGGCTGCAATTATTTTATGCTGAATAGTGGTAAGACAACCTTGGCAAATTTGATGCAAGGTCTGATGAAACTATATTTCTGGGATATAACAATGTTAGTAAAGGATTTAAAGTCTATAACAAAAGAAATAAGTGGATAGAAGAACCAATACATATAGTATTTGATAAAGCACTACCCTCAATAACAGTTGCTTATTTAGATGATGAAGAGCATACTTTAGCCCCTAAAGATACACCACAAATTCAAAGTGCACCAGTAGTGCCTTCAGATTCACAAGATCAAGGACAGAAAATTCTCCTTCTCCAAGTACCCTTAATAGACTACTATATTATAAAGGAAACCAAATACTTATAATAGAAGAACACCAAAAGAATGGAGATGTCTTGATACAGATCAATTTATTTTTAAAGACCCTTCAAAAGGTCTAAAGAACAAAAGCATCCTTCAGAAATAATTGTGTTGCCTTTGTTTCAAAACTAGAACCAAAAATTGTTGAAAAACCACTTGTTGATGAAAACTGGACTTCAACTATGAAAGATGAACTAAACCAGTTTGACAGGAATCAAATTCAGAATCTGGTACCTTATCCACAAAACAAATCAGTCATTGGGTATTTAGAAACAAACTAGACGAAAATGGTAAGATGGTAAGAAATAAAGCTAGACCTGTA
The DNA here is from genome assembly GCA_025504915.1 of Erythroxylum reticulatum. Lineage (NCBI taxonomy): Eukaryota > Viridiplantae > Streptophyta > Magnoliopsida > Malpighiales > Erythroxylaceae > Erythroxylum > Erythroxylum reticulatum. Next base: position 8,373,445 of record JANSVA010000008.1, on the reverse strand, counting down.
GCTTAAGGCTACAAACAACAGGAAGGTATTGATTTTTATGAGAGTTATGCACATATTGCTAGACTAGAGTCCATTATAATTTTACTTATTTTTGCATGTTATAGAAATTTTAAATTATTTCAAATGGATGTTAAAAGTTCTTTCTTAAATGGATATATTAATGAAGAAGTATTCGTTAAGCAACCTTCAAGTTTTGAGAACACAAATCATCTATATTATGTGATGGAATTAACAAAAGCTTTGTATGGCCTATAGTAGGCTCCTCAAGCATGGTATGACAGGTTAAGTACTTTTTTGTTTAAGAATAACTTTGAAAGAGAAAAGGTAGAAACAACCTTATTTATTAAGAAAAAGGAAAATGACTCGCTTATAGTTCAAATATATGTTGATGACATAATATTCGGTGCTATTAATCCATCTTTATGTGAAGAATTCTCAGCTTTAATGCAGGGGAGTTTGAGATGAGATAAGGGAACTATTCTTCTTCCTTAGATAGCAAATTAAGCAAAAGCAAAAGGAAATTTTTATTAGTCAAGGCAAGTTCACAAAAGAACTTATCACGAAATATCAATTTCAAAATGCCAAACCTATAAGAACTCTAAGGTATATTGGAACTAAGCTTGATAATGATAAAGCAAGCAAGGCTACTAATAAGACAAAATACAGAGGAATGATTGTTTCACTTTTATATCTCATAAGTTTAAGACCAGATATTATGCTTAATGTGAGTCTTTGTGCACGTTTTCAATCAAATCCCAAAGAAAGTCACCTTTAAACAGTCAAAAGGATTTTTCATTATCTTTTTGGAAACATATACTTAAACATATTCATTATCTTTTTGATTTTTCGTAGTTTTAAAGAGTGTTTTTAAGGTTGTGCAAGAAGGTAAAAAGGTAGAGAAAGATAAGAGCTTTCTTTTGAACCAAACATCCCTTCATTTGGTGAAGGTTTAAGGTAAGAACAT
>JANSVA010000008.1:8354466-8364665 GCA_025504915.1 Erythroxylum reticulatum | reverse complement strand
TCTTGTTTCAGCCTCTCCTCTTCTTGCACACATTGAGCTATAAGCTCATTTAGGGTCCACTTCTCCTTTTGAGTATTGTAGGAGACTTTGAACTGACTGAATTGTGTAGGAAGGGAAATCAAAACCAAGTGCACGAGTATGTCATCAGACAACTCTAACTTAAGTTCCCTTAGCTTTGTGACAAGATTAGACATTTCCATTATAAACTCCCTGATGTTTCCTTTTCCTTTATAGTGCATTGAAACAAGCTTGGTTAGTACAGTGCTTGTTTTGACCTTTTTGTTTGCAACGAATCAGTCAGAAATTTGCTTAAGAAAACTTTTAGCATCAGCTTCATTAGGAAGTTTACCTCTTATGAAGTCCGGAATGGAATGCTTCATGCTTATCAGACTCATGCGGTTTGCACATTCCCACTTCTTGTATGCAGCTATCTGATAAGCGGTATTGATGTTGGTCAGATTTGCAGGACGTTCAAATCTAAATGCAAAGTCTAGATCCATACAGCCAAGCACAATCATTACGTACTCCTTCCATTTCTTGAAGTTTGTGCCATTAAGCACGGGAATATTGTTCATGTTGGCAGAAATTGATGACACTTTACGAAAAGAAGCAAAACAAAATGCTTACGATTAGTTAAGAAGTTAAGAAGTCAAAATAGTAAAATTTGTAAAGGAGGCGATTATAAAATCCCTAGCACAACATTATTATTCAGTCTTTGGATAAAAATAATAATTTATAAGTGGTACCCGTGGTCATACTAAAAATATTGAAACTAAAACGGCCTGACAATGTGCCTTTCTTTGGATCGACTCATTGTCAACATGTTATGCCAAATGCTTCACATAATTTAATACTACCCATTGCGCCAAAATAACCTTCCTTTGGGCTGATTATTTCGCAGTGATGTTATAAAAATTTACTTACTATCTGACCAAAATAACCTTCCTTTGGGCCGATTATTTCCCATAGATAAAATTAAACTACCAGTCATCTAGCCAAAATAACCTTCCTTTGGGTCGATTATTCCACATAGATGAAACACGCATTCTTATTTTAAATTAATAAAATTTACCTAATATTGCAACATATCGGTTCAATCTATTTAATTCAAAATGTTAAACATAGAAAATTTAGATGAATTTAGGTAATTTAATTATTATTTAAAAATGGACAATCTATAAACCCCAAATTTTGACTTCAATTAATTATTATGAAATTATAACCTTAGTCTATAATAATATTATATAACAGTCGAAGACTATATTTTATATGCATGTATAAAGATGGTAGCGTGCACGGTCTAGCTCAGTTGGTAGAGCACAAGGCTCTTCACCGTTTGGACGTGGGTTCACTTCCCACATCTAGCGTGATACCATTTTGATTATGTAAATGGTGAGTCTCTATTAATAGGGAGACTTTAATAATAATAAGAGACCACTTACTGGCATGACAAGTATAATAATAATAAGAGACAAACTCTGATAAGTTCAAGAGAGAACACGAGCTAGAGAAGTCAGAAGCATGCAAGCCAAAACAAAACTGCAGAAACGATCAAGGAGAACTCCTGACCAAAAGTTGAAACGGTCTTGTCCCTGACCTCTGACGGGTTATGAAACCAATACATGACCCGAATAAGAAAACACGGGTATGCAAAAATTTATACAGATGTTTAATGAGTATTAGTGATATTTCATCACTTTTGAGGCAAAAAATTCATTTCTAAATTGAATGAAACAATTTTTCGACAATAACAGCAACGCTAACTTGTTTTCTAATTCATTGCAGACTAAGGTAATCAAGAAATCAAAATATTTTTAACCAAAAATTCTATCTCAGATGATTATAATTAAGAAAACAATAAACAACCACCTAAAATAAATAAATTCTCAAATGATAAATTTATAATTCATTTTTACTATAATAAACATATGGAACGGAGTGAAAAATGAAAATGAATATCATGTTGAAATAATCTACGTGATAAGGCTCTAATACCACTTGTTAGATCTTTAGCCTTGTGATTATTATAGTCAGATTTCTAAACATTTGATCAACCAAAATCCAACGTAGATTGAATAAACAATGATATATGTACAAATAAGAACACTAACCTTGATCTATTGCACAGCGGAAGCGTAAACAGTAAAACTTAATAGATTTGTATTCTTTCAAGCGAAGATTCAGAAACTGAATGAATTCTTCTTATGGAATAGAGGAAACTAACAAAACCTTTTTTAGAAAAAATGTCAAGAAAAATTTGACTTGGGGAACACAACCCTATTTATAGTCGGTTTTGACTTATGGGCATTTGTGGGCCCATTAACCATAATGACTCGTAATGGGCTTCTATATATCAGGCTCATACTAATAATTAATTAATATTTCTGTAAGCCCAATTAATTTACTAAAGTTAGATCACATTTTATTAGGCCTATAATCGAGATAGAAATCTACGTACATATATTTATACACGTGAACCATAAAATTCTAACAACTAATGGAGCCACTACAAGAGAGCACGTTTTTGGTGACTGAAAAATTTCGTCACTAAAAGACAATATATTGTCGTAGAATTTTTTTACAACAGTATAAAAATTTTGAACAAATGGTCACAAAAATCTGGTAGCAAATAATTATTTGCGACGCGTTCGCCAAATCCTCGCTCAAGTGATTTTGCTATGATCACGCGTTCGTCACAGAAAAAAAGCAAGGAGGAACGAAATTGTCGCAAATGACATATTGCGACATTTTATTTTCATGGCTAAAGGTAATTAGCTTTGCTAGCTTAGGCATAGGTAATAATTTTTAGTAACAATTTATTTGCATAGTAGAAAATATGTAGTTACTTTTTTTTTGAAACGTAGCTAAATGTTATTAGAGACGTTTTGAGAAACATAAGTAAAAAGATTTGGTGAATATTTTGTATTTGTAACCAAAAAGTTTTAATGACGAATTTTTATTTTTATTTATACTTTCTTATTACCAATTTATCATTTAATTATAATTATTAATAACATTTTTAATTTATGTTATTGTTTTTAACATGGCTTGAATTATAATTAAGCACATTTTTTAATTATTGTTGGTAACATTGTTGGAATAATAATTAAGCAAAATAAAAATAAAATGTTTCATAATTAAAAATTAAACACATTTTATAAAAAATAAATTGTAATTAAATGTGAATTACAAAAGTTAAGAAATTTTTTTTTGGACAAACTAAGACTCAGCATCATCATTACTACTTACATAGTTTGACCCAAATATTTGTTTGACCATCTTTTTAAGCTTAGTTAACTCTATTTCAGTACATTCTAATTTTTGCTCATTAACTTGTAATTTTTTCAATATAATCTAACTTTTCTTCATTACATTGTAACTGAGCCTTAAGCAACCGGTTCTTCTCTTGAAGTGTTATTACATATGTTGGTCGTGATGGTGATGAACAAATTGGCTTAGGGTCATACGCAAGACCTTTGATATACCCTGATCTTGTACCAAGGATGTTGTTGCAAATTTTATCCATATTGGGCTCATTTCTATCAGACAATGATCTTTGCAATAATTCCTGCATCTTGTCCTACAATTTAAAACACAAAATCGAGATGTAATTCAAATATTATTAGTTACTATTACATAAATAAATAAACTATAAAATTAAATTTTTTATACTTACGTAATTATTATTCGCTTCTTCAGACGTCCAGTTTTCACCTTCGTTGTAGTGTGTTAGTTTATAGAGTATGATCCTATCACACTCTTATCCATGTAGTTGAGTCTGATATTGTTATATGAATCAAAAAACACAATAGATTATATTGTATTCACTAATATAATTATTTCTAAATAAAGAACTTACAAATTCTTGTCATGTGACAAGAAATGATTTAGAGCTAGTGTTGTGAGGAGTTTTCATTTTTTTTCTCTGTTAAACTTGGCTTTATCACACTTTTCCTAAATAAAAAAAGAAATAGTCATTACATGTTAAAACAAAATAAATGGAAGCAAATGTAAAGAGAAAGAAAACAAACCTTAACTTTCGTAGAGGCATAATAATCACACTTTTCACTCCAATTTTCTGGACTCACTAGTTCTATAACATGTCTCCTTGCCTCCTTTTCCGAAGGAAAATACTTATAAATGAAGTCAATAACGATGATCTTTCGCCCTTTATTTTAACAGTGAACTCACACAGCTTGAAACTTCAGGGTTCTCAATATTGATGATATTGAGCTTCATCTATGAACGATACGTATAAGTTAACTTACTCTTTAAATAAGTTAAACAAATTTGCATATAATAAAATTAATTGAAAAATTACCAAAACTTTGTCTAAAGCATTCTGGAGCAAATTGTCTTCCTTCAACTACCTAGTATGCTGAAGGCAAGGCAATTTATTCCTGACAACGACTCCTAACTCACTGGTTGTTGTGCTCATCTAGTGTGTTCTGGTTGTCACCATCAAAGAAACATCCTTAACTATGTTGATATTTCTCTTCTTTTCTATTTTCAAACGCTCCTTTTTGTGCTATGTTTTACTTATACATTTAGGTGTTTATTGTAAGTTCTTTTTCTATATATGGTGTACGGGTTGTGTTTATTTTTGTGTTTCGAAGATGATTTATTGTCTTCCTTTGTTGGTTGTATATGGGTTGACTTTTTTTTTTACACCTTCAATGCTTCTTTCAGGAAAGCTAGCTAACTATTTGATGAAAGGTCTGAAATAGTATTTAACTTTTCTGTAATAATAGTAACATAAACCTATATAGATAATACTATATTTTTTTACATCAAGAACATGATCACGTGTAATCTATTTTAAATTCTAAATTTTATATATGATATAAAGGGTAAATGGATTACTTTTATTTTAATAAGGGTAACTTCCTTCTCATTAGGCAGATTGAAGATGTGTAAGTACTAAATTGTAGTACTTTCACTTTTCATCAAAAATTTCATTGAACATAATGAATTTAATTCTAAATTTACTTTTGTAGAATATAACCCTTAACATAATTCGTCGAGGAATGTCAATGTGGTAACTAGTTTCCGATGGTTGAAATTCATTTCATTAGGAGAAATTTGGCAAAATTGTCCCTACTAAAAAGAAACAATGCAGAACAAATCTCCTCTTCATACGTTAATAACCGTTTGCCTTCTATGATCAATCTTCTTGTTCAAGGTTTTTATTACATCCAAACTACCTCACTTTCCTTATTATCTAGACCCCATTTCCTGTTATGAACTAATAAGTTGTTATTTTTGTGCTAACTTTAAATATAAATCTCTTTAATATGTTGAAATTTTTATTTAAAATTAATGAAATTGTTTTTTAATTATTCTCAAATGGTTTTCAACACATGGGGGATGAATTTGAATAAAAAAGATGCAAGGAAAACAAAGAAAATTCGAATTCCCAACTAGTAGAAAAGTTTTTGACTAAGTGTGAGTACGTGCAAATGGAAATTTTATCTACATGATCTGATTTGAATACATATTCGATACACTTAAGATTTTTATTATTTAGGAAATCAAGTTGTTATCTTTTAGGTGGGGATCTGCTACCTAATTATGTGGGGAGTGTATCTGATAAAGATAACGATAAGTGGGAAGAGAGGACACATCGAGTTACATCTTCTTCACATTTTCTGCTAGGTTTTTTGGTTTTTTGCTAAGATTTTCATATTTTTCTAAAAAAGACTAGATATGGAGACTATGTGTTTTTCTATTCTTCTGTTGGGTTGTACCTCTGTTATGAGCAGCTAAATCCTTCTTCTTGGTTGAAGGGAACTATATTATTATCTAGTATGTGTGAGACTTCTGAATAAAGTTTATTTTATTGATGAATATTATGTGTCTTCCTAATTGCTTTTCATGATTGAATTGATTGATCTCTAGGGTGCACAACTAGGAATTGATTGATTTAATTTATAACCAGATTAGTAGAATTTGACGTTCAGTTTTGGTAATCCAAAGTAGCAATTAGGATTACCATCTTTACGTTAAAGATTGAGAATTTCTAAGAAGATACCTATCTTAACCAATTATATGTTATACGTGTGTTGTCTTGCTTATTAGTTTTGTTAGCTCTTAAAGCTATTAATCAATCAAACTTAAGATTGTCTCTAAGTTGTTGACTAATAAGAGTGTTTAGAATACATGTTTCTATTCATTTAATCTTAAGAGAAAACATCACCCAATGAGTTTTTGTTAATGAACCTAATTTTATATCGATGATCCATATTAATTTGATAACGTAGGTGACCCGAAACCAATGTTTGTTATTAAATTTTCATATATGAATATTTTCGCTTATTTCATATTTTTATCATTTTTAATTTCTTTAAATCACGTTAATTCATCCCCCCCCCCCCCCAATTTGATTTAGTTTTCAACTCGTATAATATTTACCAATAGATTCCTTGTGAAAACGATCCCCACGTTCCACTACTACATTAATTTATGTTGCAGGGAGTTGGTTTCTTTTCATATTTGGTTGTAGGCGACAACATTACCATGAACCTATTATATATATAAACAGTTGATTGTATATATTATATCTTGTGTTAAGCTTTCTTGAATCTTCAAGAGAACATTGATGGAAATAGAAGTAAGGTAATGTCACAGTGGTTCGTAAAGGTTTAGGGAAATTGATTATTTTGGAAAATTCATCGATTCTAATGACTATGTCTGTCAATCAGGTACGTATATGTTCCAATTTGGGTTCGTTAAATGATTTCACTAAACTAGCAATCTAAGTTCTATACTGATTGTGCTTTAGGTGAAACACATCGTATTAGCAGTTCATCTGATCAACTTGTCTTCCATACTAAATTTGGGGACTCATTCACTGTATCATCTAGAAGTTTACTTATAGTGAAGAAGCTATTGGAAGAGGGCGTCAACAACCCCACAACTGAAGGAAGGTCTTTCACAATTTCAATTGGTGATTTCGAATATGCAAGGACCCTTCTTGGGAATCCAGACATAGGGAACTCATTTACCTTTACCGACTCCCATGTCACTTAGAATCTTAAAAAATGATTATTTCAACTATTTGTCAATGGAATCAGCTTGAAACTTTATTTATTGTTCTATCTGTAAAAATTTTTAAAACAACCTCTTTACTAATTAGGGGTAAGGTTGCCTACTTTGTTATTATTATTGTTGTTGTTTTATATCTGTAAGAATTGTTAAACTTCTAATTAAAATCTTGTACTATTTATCATATATCATTATATTATAATGATACCATTTTCAAAATTTTTATTAATAATTTTTTACTCTTACTAAATATTAATGATTAAGAATAGTTGTTTACTTAAATTTATGATATTTTTATCCTATTAAATTTAAAATTTTTGGTTCAAAATTATTTTAAAGTCCAAAAATATTTACTTTTCATATTTTAAATAACCTACTATGTGTTTTTCATCAATATGTTTTAAACATTGAAAACAACTTGACAACAAAAGATATCTTCATTAGGAGTATAAAAATGTCAATTATAATTAACCTTAACTACGATTATGAAGTACACTTAGCATTAACAAACTATCTTTCAAATATTATTAATTTTAACAACACCATCACCTACAAAAATTCATCAAAATTCTCCAAAAAATTTATGGAAAATATTGAAGAATAAACGAATAGTGGACATAGGAGATTTGGGGAATCTTCTGTGTATATTTGTATCGCACTGTACAATGTACATATATAGATTAGGAGATAGAATATAGGTAGACATCAACCTATATAAGGTAACTTTACATGTAAATCAAATCAAATCACAATCCCTAAAACTAAGGGATCAATATAATCTCCTAAAACTAACACTCCCCATTAAGTTGAATAGTGGGATCACCAATATTCAACTTGCTCAATGCTTCTCCAAAGACTCTGCCTGTAACTGCCTTTGTGAGAATACCTGCTAGCTGATCCTCAGACCGAACAAAAGGAAGAGCTATTATTCCAGCATCCAGCTTCTCCTTGATGAAGTGCCGATCAATCTCCACATGTTTAGTCCGATCATGCTGGTCTAGGTTCTCCGAAATACTGATCGCAACCCGATTATCACACCTCAAGCTGCAGGCCCGCTGAACTGGGAAACCAATCTCAACCAACAACTTCCTTAACCACAGAACCTCTGCTAACCCTCGAGCTATCCCTCGAAACTCTACCTCTGCACTAAAAAGTGCGACCACCTTCTGCTTCTTACTCTTCCAAGTAACCAGGTTACCTCCAATAAGAGTGAAATACCCAGACGTGGACCTCCTGTCAACTGGATTACCTGCCCAATCAGCATCTGTATATGCCTCCACATTCAGATGTCCATGATTCTGAAATAAAACACCCCTTCCTAGAGAACCCTTCAGGTATCGGACAACTCTTAAAGCAGCCTCCATATTATCAACCAGGGGACGGTGCATGAACTGACTCAGAACTCCTACAGCATACACCACATCCGACCTCGTGTGAGATAGATATATCAGCTTCCCCATCAGATGCTGATAACGTTCTTTATCGGCCAACTCTGCCCCATCAACTATTTGCAAACCATGATTGACCACAATCGGCGTCTCTGCTGACTTGCAGTCCATCAGTCCGGTCTCTGCTAGCAAGTCCAAGACGTACTTGCGTTGAGAGATGAAAATCCCTCTCCTCGATCTGAGAACCTCGATTCTAAGAAAGTACTTGAGCTCTCCCAAGTCTTTCATCTCAAACTCTTAGAATAGATTCCCCCTAAGTTGCTCCATCTCCTCCACGTCATCACCGGTGATAATCATATCATCTGCATAAATTATCAGACAGGTTATTCTACCCCCTCTCCTCTTGATGAACAAAGTGTGGTCAGAGTTACTCTGGAGGTAACCATACTTTCTCATCGCAATGGTGAATCTGCCAAACCATGCTCTCAGTGATTGCTTGAGACCATATAAAGCCTTCGTCAACCTACACACTTCTTTGCAGCGGAAATCATCTGAGAAGCCTAGCGGAGGCTCCATGTATACTTCTTCCCTCAAATCCCTATGAAGAAAAGTGTTCTTCACATCAAACTGGTGAAGAGGCCAATCCCGATTGGCTGTAACTGAAAACAACACACGAATAGTATCAATTTTAGCAACTGGAGAAAAAGTCTCAAAGTAGTCTACCCCATATGTCTGAGTATAGCCTTTGGCCACCAGTCTGGCCTTATACCGCTCAATAGACCCATCTGCTCTGTGTTTAACAGTGAACACCCAATGACATCCAACTGCCTTCTTCCCGGATGGTAATACACATTTCTCCCAAGTCCCATTCTTCTCTAGTGCTGCCATCTCCACTGCCATCGCATCACGCCACTCCTCTTGTTCCAAGGCCTCATGTACTGTCCTTGGAAGCACCTCATAATAAATTGCTCTGGCAAAAGCCTGAGCTACTGGCGATAGACTCCCCCTGGCTAGGTGCGCTACAGGATATCTAGACTTTCTGGGCTCATACTCGGGCTCATATCTCTTCGAAGGAACACCTCTCATACTCCTAGGTGGCAACACATACCTATTCGGTTCAGATCGAGACTCTTGCTCCCCCTGTCTCAAAACATCCTCAGAACTGACCCCATCATGATCACTAGAGGAAACATAAGTACTATCAATATTATCAGAGTCTAGATTGAGAGTACTTACCTCTGAGATATTCAGTGGGGATGCAGGCTCTGGTGGAGGGTTCTGTCCTTCGTGAGAAGGCAGTTCAGTGGTCTCGCGTACTAACTCTGTTGGAACCATATCAGGCAGAATTGGATTTGAGATCCAACTCAGTGGGTCTGACTAACTCGCCCCCTGATCATTGGGTTGGGAGGAATAAAAGAATTATGTTTCTAGGAAGTCACAGTCCATTGTCGTGTAGAGACGACGAGTAGACGGATGATAACACCTGTAGCCTTTTTGATGAATCCCATACCCCACGAACACACACTTAAGAGAACACGGGTCAAACTTAGAGCTTTCTGTTTTTGGGATGTGAACAAACACAGAACACCCAAAGACGCGAGGTTGTAGTGTTAAGACTGACAGAACACTGACATGACTCGAAAGTTCTTTAAGTGGTGTTTGGAGGTTGAGAATTTTGGTAGGAAGATGGTTGATGAGATAGACTGAAGTGGCGACGGCCTCAGGCCAGAAGAAGGTTGGAACCTGTGACTCAAGCATGATGGATCG
>JANSVA010000008.1:8335011-8352099 GCA_025504915.1 Erythroxylum reticulatum | reverse complement strand
TCCCCCGCCATTGTGGTTGAGATTGGTATAGGTAAGTGATGATGGCCTTGATTCAAATCCTACTGTAGGATTGAAACCGGCTCTGATACTATGAAGAATAAACGAATAGTGGACATAGGAGATTTGAGGAATTTTCTGTGTATATTTGTATCGCAATGTACAATGTACATATATAGATTAGGAGATAGAATATAGGTAGACATCAACCTATATAAGGTAACTATATATGTAAATCAAATCAAATCACGATCCCTAAAACTAAGGGATCGATATAATCTCCTAAAACTAACAAATATAACTCATAATCGTCACAAAATACTATCACAATTGCGACGAATCTAATAAATAGTCGTCATATGTGGCACCATCTGCAACGCTTCAGAAACTTGTCACCAATATTGATGCACTAAGTATAAATTCTACAATGGTTTCCATTTATCGTCGCTCAATATTATGTTTCTATGTCCTTTACAAGTAATCGTTGCAAAAAAGGAGATTATTAGCGATGCAATATATATTTTAGTCGCTATTTATTGCAATCATTTACGACGCTTTACCATAATCGACGCCAAGTACATTGATTTTCTCGACATCTGGCGATGATACTTTTGTTCGTAGCAAAAATCTTTCATTGTGGTGGAAAAATTATTTAAATGCCATTAAAATTTGATGTTATTGCGATGACATTCTGTAATCGTCATAAATTATGTTCACTTTTTTAACGTTTCTGTTAGGATATATTATATATATCTTTATTTAGTTTTGGGATTTTAAATTGGATATATAAGATAATTGGAATCTGCAAAATTGGGATATTACTCTTGTGGTAAATATGGTGGTGTTGCAGTGGAACTCTCAGTGATTGCTTGGTTTAAAAAGGTTTCTTATCATATGAGGGAGGTTTACATCAATACGTAAATAAGTGGCTTGTATGAATCTCAACAGTTAGTGGTTTAACCAATCTCCACAATTGGTGTTTTAATAGAAATATATTAAAACACGTCAGAAAAAAACCTAGGTTTTATGGCTGTTGCTGCGGCGTGTATGACGTGAATGTGTGGAAAAAGATTGCTGGGGGTGCATAGTGTGAAAACAAGCCTAATAACACACAAGTGTTAGTCTTACGGTTTTTTTGGGTGTGTGCGTTAGTGAGACAATTAGGAAGAAGCTCAATGGTTTTATTAATATAACTGAAGAACATATCTTGGGTGCTGGGGTAGCAACTTAGTGTGGTGTGTAGGTGTTGTGACTGAAAGGAGATTACCACAAGTCTTTATGTGAATAAAAGGGGATTGCCGCAAGTTTTGAGTGTGAATTAAGTGTTTTGTGGTTTTCTGGAAAGATACCATGGTGTGGTTTTTATTGTTGAGCATCTAAGGCTGATGTCATCTAAGTAGTGTGAACAATTTGCGTGGGTGGTGTCAACTTCATTTTTAGGTGAAAATAGCTGAAGCTATTTTTGTGATTTTTGGGTTTACGTTGAAGGTGAATAACAAGTGCAGCCCATGCTAGTTATCTTTGTGTTGGAATTTCTGTGGATTACATCACTTGGGCTGAATGATTTTGTGCTGTGTTTTCTTTGATGTGTTATCGTGATTGGCCCATTGTTGTTGCGACGATTTCTAGATTCAATTTAGCGGAGCTTAACCTTTTGGGGAAGTTGTCATCTTTTTCTCAAGTGTATTATTATTTTGTTCCTAGTTGATTGGTCACTTGAGTTGTTTATTTCTTATCTTTATTATCAAATAGTGTTGAGAAAATCCTTTGTTGAGGTTAGTACGAGGCGGTCGTACTATTGGGTGTGAAATTCTTTCACAGGAAGTGAGGGTGAGGGATAGTGTCAAAGGTTGAGTGGTGTCGGCTCAGTAAAGCCCTGAGTAAAACTATTGTACTTGGGTGAAAGTGATTAAGCTGGGTGAGAGCCCTGCAAACATAGGCAAAGTGTGCCGAACTACGTTACCAAATTTCTGGTGTTTTTTATTATTTTGGTTTTGCTTGTTTTTATATTTTTATTGGCACCAAAGAAATTCGTGGAAAGTTTGCGAAATATTAACCCCTTCAGTTTTTCAATTGATATCAGAGCGAGGTCACCGATACAGAACTTGGTAGCAAGTTGGTGTAGATCCTAGATTCACAGACATGGCTACGAGAGAGGGAGCATCAATCACCAAACCACCACTATTGGATGGATCAAATTATCCATCATGGAAATCTCGGATGAAATTCTTTATTCAAGCTCAGAGCACGAGAGCTTGGCATTCAGTAGTACATGGTTGGACGCATCTAATGATCATTGATGATAAAGGAGAGGCAGTTCAGAAAGATCTATCTGAATGGACAAGAGTGGAAGAAGAAAGTGCACTGGAAAATTCACAAGCAATACATGCGATATTTAGTACTGTTGACGAAGGACGCTTCTCAATGATTTCAGCATGTGAAACGACAAAAGAAGCGTGGGACATGTTGCAGACTATTCATGAATGGTGTAGATCTGTAATATCGTCAAAACTATAGATGTTAGCTGTGTAGTTTGAAGAGCTGAAGATGGATGAGAATGAGAATATTGGAGATTTTCATGAAAGATCGAGAGATATAGCCAATCAAGCTCATCAACTAGGGAAGAAATACTCCAATGTGAAATTAGTCAAGAAAATGCTGAGATTACTACCGCCAAGGTTTATTTCAAAAATTGCAGCAATAGAGGAAGCCCACGACATTGATAATCTGTCTTTGGAAAAAGTTATTGGAATCCTTACAAACTTCGAGATGAATCTTTTAAGAGGTAAGCAAGAAAGAAGAAAAGAATTGGCACTACAGGTGGAAACTAGTAAGAGTGTGAATGACTTAGAAGATGAATCTGACGAGAATGAGGATATGGAGTTATTAACACAAGAGTTTAGTAAATGGCTGAAGAGAATGAAAAAGGACATACTCAAGTTTAAGGAAAATGGTGGAAGCTCATCTAACAACAACTTCAAACAAGCCAAAACTCAGAAAGAAGAAAGAAAGGTAAAGAGAATTCAATGCCATGAGTGTCGAGGCTTTGGACATGTTCAAGCGGAGTGTGCTAACACCATAAAGAAGAGAAAAAGAAAATCCTATGCAAGCACTTGGAGTGATCACGAATCCTAAAGCGAAGAAGAAATAGCAAATAATGCTGCATTAGTTGTATTATACAGCAAAAGTCCAGTTACTTGTTTAACAGTAACTGAGAAGGAAGTAACTGACAGTAAAAAAGGGAGAAAATTTGAAGATTTCGAAATCAGTTCGGGTCGGGATTCTATATCAAATTATAACAGTGACAGAAGTGGTCTTGATGATAAAAATGGGGATATTTACGAGGATTACAAGGCTTTGTATGAAAAATGTCTGAAAATGCATAAAAAGAATGAAAGATTGAAAGAAGAGAATCTTTGCTTGAAAAATACCGTACAAGAATTAGAAAAGAAGATGATGTTAACTTCGGATGACCTTGGTGAAACTAGAATGAAATTGGTAAGTATCGAAAAGGGATTGAAAATGTTAAATGGAGGTACCAAAAAGCTAAAAAAGTTGTTAGAAATTGGTAAAGTTAAAGGGGATCTTCAAGGCATTGGTTATAAGGGTGAGTGCTCTAAAGTGAATGAGAAGAAAGATGACATATTCAAATCTGTCCGAGAAGAAGAAACATCAAGAAAGAATCGAAGATTTATACCGACGTGTCATTTTTACAGAGTTATCGGGCACATAAGGGCGAGATGCTACAAGTTGTTGCAAATTATGTTTCAAAGGGGTCAAAATCGAAAATCTAGACACTCTTTATTAAATTTTCAGCAGCATCCCATGGTATCGAAGCAAGCTTGGATTAGAATGGGTCAAGTACAAGCACAAAAACGTAGTGAAGAAAAAACAAGAAAATGCCCAGATTTGCAGTTAGTTGCTGCAGATGAAGTAACTGCAGAAAGTGACTTACAGCTAGTTACTACAGATGGAGCAGCTGCAGAAAGTGGTTTACAGTTAGTTACTGTTGAGAAAGTAACTGCAGAAAATGAAGAACTTTCAGTTACTTCGGATGATGAACCAACTAAAACAATGAAAGCTGATTTGAACCGAGATTCTTCATCTCGAATCCGAAGAAACCATCCAGCAGAAAATGTTATTGGGGATGTGAGCGAAAGAAGAAAAATAAGAGAGAGAAAAAGGGTTGATTATCGAGAACTTGCAGGCTACTTGTGTTACACATCTTCATTCGAGTCAAAGAAAAACACCAGGTTTGAGATTCTTCGAGGGGCACAGGGATAGTGTGCTTTACATTTTTGAAGTTTTTTTTAGTGTTGTTAAAAACAAAAAAAAGAAAACGAAAAGGAAAAGAAAAGATCTGTTTTTTTTTAGTTCTTTAGTTTTATGTTGCTATTGTCGTCTCATCTTTTTAGCAGTTTGCTTTGTGACTTCTTTTTGGCTCTACCAAAGACTTTTCAGCTCTTGTATTAGTATGGATCTCTCTCGGGTATCTCTTTCTCTTTCGGCATATCTTTCAGTGTTTTGAATGGTGGTAAATTGTCATCTTGACATGCTTATGATTTTTCTGCTGCACCTATGGTTGATTATTATGATTATATTTTTGTCCCAAGGAAGAGACATCAGATTGTTTATGGTGAATGTTCCATTCAGGGGGAGATTTCAAGGTATGTGTGTGACTGTTCGTCTTGCTTTTTGGCATCTTTTTGTCCCAAGGGGGAGAAATTTAGATTATTGGATAATTATTATGTTCTTTGGAACTTGATGTTTGATTAAGGAGGAGTATTATGAATTTCATGTTTATATGTCCAATTATGATTATTTATTTGGAGCTTTAGAGTTGTGACAAAAATGCCAAAAAAGGGGAGATTGTTAGGATATATTATATATATCTTTATTTAGTTTTGTCATTTTAAATTGGACATATAAGATAATTGGAATATGCAAAATTGGGATATTACTCTTGTGGTAAATATGGTGGTGTTGCAGTGGAACTCTCGTTGATTGCTTGGTTTAAAAAGGTTTCTTATCATATAAGGGAGGTTTACATCAATACGTAGATAAGCAGCTTGTATGAATCTCAACAGTTAGTGGTTTAACCAATCTCCACAATTGGTGCTTTAATAGAAATATATTAAAACACGTCAGAAAAAAACCTAGGTTTTGTGGTTGTTGCTGTGGAGTGTATGACGTGGATGTGTGGAAAAAGACTGCTGGGGGCGCATAGTGTGAAAACAAGCCTAATAACTCATAGGTGTTAGTCTTACGGTTTTTTTTGGGTGTGTGCGTTGGTGAGACAATTAGGAAGAAGCTCAATGGTTTTATCAATATAGCTGAAGAACATATCTTGGGTGCTGGGGTAGCAACTTAGTGTGGTGTGTAGGTGTTGTGACTGAAAGGAGATTGCCGCAAGTCTTTATGTGAATAAAAGGGGATTGCCGCAAGTTTTGAGTGTGAATTAAGTGTTTTGTGGTTTTTTGGAAAGATACCATGGTGTGGTTTTTCTTGTTGAGCATCTAAGGATGATGTCATCTAAGTAGCGTGAACGATTTGCATGGGTGGTGTCAATTGTTGAAGCTGTTTTTGTGATTTTTGGGTTTACGTTGAAGGTGAGTAACAGGCGCAACCCATGCTAGTTGTCTTTGTGCTGGAATTTCTGTGGATTACATCACTTGGGCTGAATGATTTTGTGCTGCGTTTTCTTTGATATGTTGTCGTGATTGGCCCATTGTTGTTGCGACGATTTCCAGATTCAATTTAGCGGAGCTTAACCTTTTGGGGAAGTTGTCTTCTTTTTCTCAAGTGTATTATTATTTTGTTCCTAGTTGATTGATCACTTGAGTTGTTTATTTCTTATTTTTATTATCAAATAGTGTTGAGAAAATCCTCTGTTGAGGTTAGTACAAGGCGGTTGTACTATTGGGTTGATTGAGAAAATCCTCTGTTGAGGTTAGTATGAGACGGTCGTACCTTTGAGTGTGAAATTCTTTCACAGGAAGTGAGGTTGAGGGATAGTGTCAAAGATTGAGTGGTGTCGGCTCAGTAAAGCCTTGAGTAAAACTATTGTACTTGGGTGAAAGTGATTAAGCTAGGTGAGGACCCCGCAAACGTAGGCAAGGTATGCCGAACTGCGTTACCAAATTTTTGGTGTTTTTTATTATTTTGGTTTTGCTTGTTTTTATATTTTTATTGATGCCAAAGAAATTTGCGGAAAGTTTGCGAAATATTTAACCTCCTTCAATTTTTCAGTTTCGCTAAAAAAGTCATAAAATTGTTTACTTATAGCGATGAACATTTAAATGGTCGCTAAATGTAATCTTTTAGCGATAATGTAGAAATGGTCACCGATTAAAACGTAGCCAATAGATTGATCTGTTGTAGTGAGTGGACATGTCCATTTTGAAAGGTTACGGTGGTTAAGTTGATTAATTAATAGCCGTAATGTGCCTTACAATTTAGTTAAGTGAGAGAAAACATTGACAGAGAAGAGACATATTTTCCCTGGTACTCAGGAATACACTCGCATACGTGTATATTCTGCTGAGTTGTGTTAATTAGTACTTAAAACTATCAGGAAGGCAACTTTGTAGTCGTTTTCTATCTTTCTATTTAACAAAAACACTAGTGATTATAAGTAGTCCCATAAACTTTGGTCATAAATTAAATGTTGATGATGGTATAGCGCTAATTGATATTAATAAACCGTGTTAAACTAGATAAATATATTCGATTAGTTAGGCATTATTTGGAGGATTCAAAAGCTTGAATCCGAGGCTTTCGCTTTTCCTTTCTGATAAAGCACAGACTACAGAGAATCCAAAAGGACCCACGACTGGTGCTACAATTTGATGGATGGTGCAACTTTTGGGGTACACTAATGGAGTTGATTATTTGACGTCATTAGCCATACCCTACTCCTTGTTAGTAGATAGCTGTCGCAATTTGTGCCAATATCATGAGGGGATCGAAAAGGACATAATCATCAGTACTACTGTTCTTGAACTTTCTAATTAGTTGAGACTTTACAATAAGCCAAATTCTATTCATAAATCGTACTTCAGTAAAATGTAGCTAAATGTGCTATAAACATGTGGACATATTTAACCCCAATGAACAACAAACAGGTAAATGAGAGTTGAGATGGGTTGGTCCATGTTAACACAGAAATTATAATCCAATTTCACTTTATTATTCACGAATGTCTAAAATAAAGAGCTTGAAAAGATTGGTTTTGCATATTTCGTTGAAAACTAGGATTAGCATTTCTGATTATGAGACAGGTTATCTCTATGGCCCCTATGTTAGTTACTTGAATTCGCCAAATGCTTGAATGCTTATTCAGTGACCTTAATGCTTTTTCAAATGGTAAGAATAAGATATTTTATCAGGACGAAAAAGATTATAAGATTTAGTTTGTTAATCAATTTTAGCGTAATATTTTTTAATTAAATAAACCTTTTTTATGTCCATTTTTCGTACCCAAGAAAAAATAACAAAGGGAATAGATAATTCAATTGATTACAGATAGGCACATGCAGTTTTTAAGTATTTGAAAACAACACGTAACTAATACGAACCTCAAGTTTGTGGACAAGGGACGTAAATGCAGATATTCATGGAAATGGAAATGTATATTCGGGCTGCATAATGGTGTTCTTTTTGTTTGTCCCTGTGATGAAAATCACAACATTCTCCATTAACATGCACAGAAACAGCAAAAGCACAAGAAGAATGAAGAACAGAAGCCAAGTAAGTAAAAGCTGTCGAAGATAGAGAGAAAGGGAGAAAGAAGTTCACGATGTTTCTTACAGCAGAAAACAAAATTCAAGGAATAAGACACAACACGTGACATAGTTCACGTCAGAAGTTAATGGATCAAAACAACATCGTATTACCTAAGCTACTGAGGTCACTACACGGTCGTTTGCTGAACAGAAGGTTTAAGTGATTATACACTGTCGTATTGCTTTTAAACTATGAACCAAAACGCAGCTGTCATGAGACAAACAATTAAAGTAGAACCAAAACGCAGCAAGGAAGACACAATACGCAGACCAAGGACTGAAGAGTTAATGACTCACGTGGAAGGAATGTGTCAATCGCCAGATCAGGTAGATAGATCCAAGAGTGAAAGGAATCAACAGAGCCAGAACGCATACAACACATACAGAAATATTTCAGACTTCATTCTCTTTTATTTTTCCAGTTTTTGAGAAGTGCAAATAATCAGTGTGAGGAAAAGAGATTAAAGAGTGCTAGAGTACCAACCTGTTTTGGTTACTAGTGAGTTTGAGAGGCTCTGGTTGCAGGTGTTCAAAGAACACTCAATCTTTGTATCTTCTTCTTCACTTTCTTCTGCATTAGTGAAATTTTTCCACCACTGTCAAGTGGGAACCTTGGATGTAGATAGTTTCAAACTATCGAACCAAGTAAAATTGTGTCTTTTGATTTTCTGCAATTTACATTTCTGCAAAATATCAAGTGTTTATCAGTTTCTGTTTCTAAAAAGATAACAGAGTAGTAGCATTAACCTAATAGTCCCTATTTGTCTTTTCCCTGTCGGACTGTTATCGGTTGAGTCAACTATATGAAGTGTTTTATGGTCAGCAGATTCATGCATTACTCAGAATGTGGTGAGGATGTGAGATAGCGCAGCTTCCAAATCGTGATTCCTTTTTTTTTTTTTAATGTTACAGCTTAAGAGGGCTTCAGGTTAGGAGGTCTTGTTCTTAAGTTCTTGTAATTCTACTAACTTCTTTACAAGTTTATCTGATCGCTAAATCATGAGATTGCATACCATGATTCCAACTCATTGTTTGATTTATCAAATAGCATATATCAAAATGTGTAATTGAAATTTTATTATATATCTTCTAAATTTTATTTATGTTGCATACGCATGCCTTGATCCCTCTAATAAGTTAAAAAATGATGGCTATTGGTTGCATACTTTGGCCTCTTTCACTAAGTCAAAAATAATGGTCATCATTTAGAAATTTGTTATAAACACAGATTAAAGAAATTTTGGACAGAAACTTAAGATTTTAGCTATAAATAGAAAGCATGGTTTAAAACATAAATACACCATTCCTTCTTCTCCTTCAGTCACTAAAAACAACACAAATCCTCTCATCTTTTATTCAGTTATTTTCTGTATATTTGATGAGTTTTGAAAGCCTTTTGTTTCAGCATTTATAATTGTATACATTTTCCACATATTAGTAAAATTGCTCACTCTCCGGCCGTGGACGTATTGACCGAACTACGTAAATCTTTGTGCTCTGTCCCGTTTTATTTTGTCTATCTTTATTTTCGTTACTATTTTCGGGCTATTAAATTCAACCGGTATTTGATCCAAGGGCATTTACTTTAACAATTTATTACACATATAATTTTTAATTTTTAATATATACTTGAATAATAGTGATACAAATTTTTTTAATAAAAAATTTAAGACAAAAATGTAAATAGAATTTCTGAATATAAAATTTAACTACAACCTTAAATATTAGAATACAGAACTCAACATAGACATATATTTATAAGAATAACTAACCAAATAAAAATGCAAATATTTGTCTCAAGTGAAAAATAAATTTGAGCTTAACATGAAGAATATTAAATTTATTATTAAAGTTTAGCATTTTCATATTGTTCAGAGCTATTATTCGTTTTCAAGATTATATAACTATAAAACGTTATACTAGTTGAACTTTACCAACAATATTAGCTTACAAAGTAGTGGGGTTGTTTCATGTAATATTTAATCTTCCATATTGTTTCTCAATTAAGAAGATAAAAAAAATGTCAATTACGTTTAGGTAAGAAGTTCCTTTCAAATTTAAGAGTTTATAAATATCTCCTAAAGATACTTTAGTTTTTTTCTTCGTTACCTGCCCCTTATATTTTGTTCACCCTTCTATTATTCTCTTAAAACAAACAACTATAGTGTAAAGTAGTTTGACAAATAAAATAACTCGTTAGTTAACCCTTTAAAATAAAATTATGGACAAAGTGCAATCCTATTGTAAAATAGACTCAAACTGTTACTTACGTTTTGTACAAAAGAAGAATAACATGATAATTTGAAAGAAGAATTAGTTCACAAACACTTTAAGATTATGATTAATAATCATTCAATATTAAGTAATAAAATCAAATATTATAGAAGCATCAAGAATAAGTTTTATATTAGATGACTTCACAAGAATCGTAAGAGCCATACACTTTTTTTTCTTTCTTTGCAGTTACTGTTATTATATGGCTTAATATTGAGCTTACTAATGGCTAAACCTATGCCCAACCAATAATAACTAAATAGTTAACTAATCTTGATCATTGACCTGGTTACTTGATGGATGTGCTAGATTAAAGTTAATTAATATAGTACGTCCATAAAGTATGATGGTCGCAAGGTATGTAAGACACATTATTGAGATGATTAATATTACAGCAAAGCTAAAGACATTAGGTATGACAATGGATGACTCATTTATGATGCAATTCATTTTTAACTTCCTCCCTCCTATGTATAGACATTTTCAAATTAACTATAGGACTAACAATAAAAAGTAGGATGTTAGTGAATTGGCTAGTAAGCTTACTTAAAAGGTAGCAAGACTAAAAAAACAAAAGAGTCGTATTGTCAACCTAGGACATCAAGGAGTAGGAGCTAATAAAGGATTGAAAGTGAAAGCAACAAATTTAAGAAGAAATCCTCTGATAATGCTACACAAACGATTCAAAAGGAACAAGATACAGATAAATATAAGTTCTAAAAGAAAGTTGGACATTAGAAGAAAGATTGACCCAAAAATAAGGTTTAGTTCAAAAAGAAAGGACTTCCTTACAATCCAAACCACAAACTATGAACTAAAATGGTAATTTTCTATTAATGAGAAACTGTTTGAAGGCTCCAATTGAAGGAATAAGTACTTATCGTCTGGTCTTGAGTTCTAGTCATCATTTAGACCTTATGGAAAATCTTTATAAACCTTCAATTTCTAGGAACATGGTTTCTATTTCAAAACTTAATGTTATTAAGTATAAAGGGGATTTTGGATATGATTGTTTCAATTTATTTAAGAAAACGCATTTTGCACTAGTAATGCTATTCTTATTGATAGTTTATATAAATTAAAACTTGACAATAACTTAATCAATCCTTACTTCTTTTTGTTAATAATAGTGGAACTAAATGTTGTGCATTAAATGAAAATTTTGCTTACTTGTGGCATGGATGCTTAGGTCATACATTCAATGAAAGATTGGAAAGATTAGTAAAGAATGATATTCTTGCAAATCTAGATCTTACTGATTTGAATATGTGTGTAGATTGTATTAAGGAAAAGCAAACTAAACAAAGTAAGAAATGAGCCATGAGAAGCTCTTAACTCTTTGAAATTATATGCACTTATGTTTATGGACCATTTGATACTCTATCTTTTGGTGTGGAAAAATATTCCATTACCTTTGTTGATGATTTTTCATAGGAAAAATATGTATATGTGCTTAAGAAAAAATTTCAAGTAGTGGATACCCTTGAGGTATTCATAAATGAAGTTGAAAGGCAATTAGACAAAAAGGAAAATTTTATAAGATTTGATAGAGCTGGTGAATAGTATGAGAAACATGATGAATTAGGACAATGTTTAAGTCCATTTTCCAAAGTTCTTTAAAAGATATGACATATCTGCACAGTATACTATGTTAGGCACACTTCAAAGGTGAAATAGGACATTAATAGATATGGTTAGGATTATGATGAGCAACTCCTCATTGCCTAAATCCTTGTGGATGCATGCTCTCAAAACAGCAATGTATTTATTGAATTGGGTCCCCAACAAGGCAGTCCCAAAAACTCCCTTTGAGTTGTGGACTGGAAGGAGATAAAGTTTAAGACATTTGCATATTTTGGGTTGCCCAACAAAGTCAAGAATTTACAATCCATAAAAAGGAAAATTATATTCTTAAACTATTTGTCGTTACTTTATCAGTTACCCAAAGAAAACTAAAAGATTTAAGTTTTATTGTTCAAACCATAATCCTAGAATTGTTGAAACTAAAAATGATAGATTCATTAAGAATGGTGAAGTCAGTAGGAGTTCTGAACAAAAAAAATGTGGATATTAAGGAAGTAAGGTTATAAATTCCTTAATAATAAAGACTCCTCCATCTATAATTGTTCCAAATATTATAGCAATAATTGGTGTACCTTTGGGTAATAATGACCAACATTTGAATGAGGAAACTTATAATGTTCCTAATATTGTTCAAGTAATTAATGAAAATTTAAACAATACTAGACAATCTTCGAATGATTAAGCATATTGGCAAGAAACTAACTCATCATTAACTATTGTACATAAACCATAAGGGATGCCCTGAAAAAGATCTCAAAGAGAAAGAAAGTCGGCCATTTTGGATGACTATGTGGTTTATTTATAAGAGTTTGATGTTAATATTGGAATCGATAAAGATCCTTTTTTTTTTTGACAAGTCATAAAATGTGTTGAATTTGAAAGTTAGATTGATGCCATGAAGGAGTGTTAGAGAAGTGCTCTAAAGACAATCACCTTTAACACTTATTATACAAATCATTTTATGATTAATAAAGACATTTTTCATTATTTTGATGTTTATACATTTATGGATTTGATGTTGATCTTAAATTGATTTAATGAAGTCCTTGATACAAAAGATAGCATGGAGGAAATCATGATGAGATCATGATAATGAGATTCTTATCATGTATAATTATGTTAGTATTTAAACTTTCCTTAGTCATAGGGTTAATGAGATAGGATATCTTTAATCCGGATAAACTAACACATGTTATACTCCTTGATTGGATCAAGCAGTAGATCTCACAAGCTATAGATATGAGTTGTTTAAAGTTAACATGTGGATGCTTACTAAGGGTAGTAAGTACATTAGATTGACCTACTATGAGACAATCATATGGATATTCTATTACAGTGTCATTGATAGTCTCATCATAGTAATAGTGCGAGTATCCTTTGACTTGAGGTGCTCAAGGATATCTCAGATACTGATCCTATGCTTTGACTCCATTCATCGATGCCTTTCAGGGATTACTCATAGGGTGGTGATTGGGTATAGCTTGAGGCATTCAGAGGTAACTGAGTAGCCAATAAAGGATTCACCACTCCTGATAGAAGGAGATGATACCCACAATCTCTTGTCAGGGTCATTACTCAGGAGTCTCTGGCTAGAGCAGATATGTGTCATGAAAAGAGTCTTCAATGATAAATAGAGTAATGAGATCCTTAGGACAAGATCTAATATCACTTGGATTAGATGTGACATAGTCAATCTAGTGGGAGTTGACACTTTGACCATACTATGAACCAAGTAGGGTATAAATAGTGAAAGGACGAATTGCATATGAAAGGGTTCGTAGTCAAACCAACGACTTTCGGTTAATTAGGGTCATGATTTGTTGCTAGATATCACTCTTGACTTAATTGAATTAAGTGTTAATTTAAGTGGCCAACATAATTGGGAACCTAATGGGTCACACACGTAGGAGATTCAAAGGATAAGTAAAATAGTCTTGAAAGGTGATTCAAGATATGAGAGAGTGTTTCAAGATTATATTACGACGTGATCATGGTAGAAAACTTGCATGGAATGAATTAGAAATAAGTGTTGGCTGCTAATTTGTTCATTAACATCCAAAAACTTCCATTGATGCATATTATTCATGGTCATTAATTTCCCATAACTTCCATTAATGCGTCCTATTCATGACCATTAACTTCTCATAACTTCCTATTAATGATGGGGATATGCGAGGCCAAAAAGGCTAGAAAATAATCATGATTTTCGTGCATCTTGTGTAAAAAAAAGTGAAAGAAAGGTTCTTTTTTACACACACACTCTTTTCTCTCTAACTCTCACACGAGTTCTTGTCTTTGCTAGCATAAAGAAAGAATTCTAGTAATATCCTAGTGAGGTTTCATCCTTCTATCTTCGTGTGTCATTAGAGATGGTCTACGTTAATCATTGTAATTTACGACAACCCAACACGGAGAAGATTAAAGAACGAAGGAAATTGTCAGAAAGGTATATAAACATCTTGCATTTCATGTTTTTGTTTTCTATATCTATATGCATGAGTAGATCTAGTTTTTGAGGTTTCTTTTTATTTTTTGCTATGTATATTTGATATATATTATATATGAGATGCATGATCGGAGCCTTACAACAGTATCAGAGCCATCTTGTGCCTTGTTAAATGTAGAATACATGACATTTGAAAATTGTTTTCATGATTGTGACAACTTAGGGTCCTATAATATTTTGTTCGAACTTAATTATAGTTTTTTCACGATTTTCTTTAACCAATATATTAATAATATGTAAGTGAATGATTCAATATAATTGAAAATATTTTCAATATGATTGAAATATTTAATTTCGAATTTACAGGAACATGCATGAATCTGTCTTTCTGTTGAGCATGTGATGTCTATTGGCTAAACTGATGAAGTTACACATGATTTTCATGGAATTTGATTCTTGGAAAATTATGAGAACATATTTGGTATGTTTTTATGCCTTTGTAATTTTTGTAGAAATATTTAAAATGTTTTCATAATTTTATTAAATAATTTTCAGATATGGACAGTTTTTAGAAATTATAGGATCTATTTTTGTTTGATGTTTTTGTATGCTTATTTTGGTTGCAGAACCTTAAAAATGTTTTTATGTGATAAAAATGTGTTAATTTGATGTTTGATGCGTTCCTAAATGATTTTTATCGAAATTTAATTTCCCAAAAAATTTTAGAAGTCATATTTGTTGTTTTTCCAATCTTATCAATGTTTTAGTGATCATAATAATTGTTGGCTGATTCCTAAATTAGTTTGATCATCATGAAATAACCTAGAGATGCTTAGAATGATGATTTGATGTTCTAAAAATTTTGAAAATTATAGAAATTAATTTTAGTATGTAATAGATTTTCTAGGAAGACTAGAAAATTAGAATATATGACAAAATTGAAGTTGTTTAATTTTGGATATCAAATAATTATTTTAAGGTAGATTAATTGTGAATTAATTTCTAGAATTTGGCATTCATGTTAGTTAAATTAATATTAATTACAAATGCAATATCATACAATAGGAATTTTAGCCAAGTTAGTAAAAGGAAGATAGTAAATCTAAGTGATGGATTGGGCTTAGATCTAAGTGTTGGATTGGGCCTTTCATGTTAGGATCCATAAAATGTTATAACCAAAATGATGTGTTTACATATATGCATTAGAGAATGCATGTTTACTATAATTACATGGCATGATATGGACTACCAAATCAAATTGGGCCTAAACCTGTTACTATCCATCATGCAAGCCCACACATTCTCTTAACCATGCTATATATACATATATATATATAAGACTATCTAAGTTAGATAAGACCTTAGTCAGACCTCTCAGTTAGAATGTCAAAACTAATTCCTTCCTTTAATATGGCATGAACCAGAGTCTTTTTAAAGTTAGGGTTATTGGGCAAGCCCAAGCTCGCTTTATACAGATATGTTTGAACTATGGAAACAGGATTTTCGAATTAAAAACCCTTAGTTTATTGGGCAAACCCAAGATCAATGTGGACAGAGGCGAAATTGGGTAGTATATATTAGATATACACATGTCAAGAGTTGATAACCTAATGAATGTGCATACATCAACAGTTGATAGTACTAGATTTGATAGTTGCATTGGAGATGCAATTGGTATGATCGATACTTACCAGTTGAACTAAGGTGGCTTGTTGGGCAAACCCAAGATCATTCTTAGGGGTACTAGATATCGATCCACTAGGAGAATTTCCTTATGAGTTCTCTTGAATTTATATTGAGTGCTTGAATTCGTGCAAAGTGTGTTATTAAAGTCTTTATAGACATGCATTTTAGTACATTCTAATTTTTCTCTCTTTGACGAAAGGTTGCTATTACCCGAGTCAACACCATGAGTATTATTGTAAATATAAGATCACTGATGGAAGCTAACAAAATGACTGGACCAAACTTCCTTGACTGGCTCAGGAACTTGAGAATAATTCTCAAGTCTGAGAAGCTTGGTTATGTCTTGGAAGAACCACTTCCCGATTCCCCTGCTACTGATGCTCTAATGATGGTCAAAGGGCATATAGGAAGCTTCTCGATGATAGTGAGATGGTTAGTTATATTATGTTAGCCACTATATCACTGGAGCTATA
Organism: Erythroxylum reticulatum; assembly: GCA_025504915.1. Lineage (NCBI taxonomy): Eukaryota > Viridiplantae > Streptophyta > Magnoliopsida > Malpighiales > Erythroxylaceae > Erythroxylum > Erythroxylum reticulatum. Next base: position 8,335,855 of record JANSVA010000008.1, on the reverse strand, counting down.
AAAGCAACACAAGGCTATGGATGCTCATATCATATTCTATCATCTTAGGGAGCTCTTCGATGAGCAAGTAAGGTCCGAAAGCTTTGAAACTTCACGATTGCTCTTCCGTTCCAAGATGGTTGAGGGGACATCTCTAGTGTGGTATGCACTGAAGATGAATGACTACATCAAGCAGTTAGCCTCCTTGGGTTTTCTTTGGGATCATGAATTAAGTATTGACTTAATTCTGATGGGTTTAACTGATAGTTACTCACAATTTATGCTTAACTATCAGATGAACAATATATCCAGCACAATTCTTAAGTTGGTCAACATGCTCAAGGAAGTTGAGTCAGCTGTCCGCAAGTACAAGGTTGTGATGTTGGTGGACTTTTCTGGTTCGAAGAAAAAGAGCCAGAAGAAGAAGAAGTCAGTAGGGCCTAAAGGAGACGTTAAGAAAGCAAAGAAGACTGCCTCGAAAGGAACTTGCTTCCACTGTGGAGATGGCCACTGAAACAGAAACTGTAAGTCTTATTTAGAGTCCTTGAAGCAGAAGAAGGCATCTGATGACTTTTAGACCTAATACATACTGATGTATGTGGTTTGATGTCTATACATGTCAAAGGTGGTTTCGTATACTTTATCACCTTTATCGATAATCATTCTCAATATGGGTATGTATATTTTAAGAGATTTAAGTCTGAAGCCTTTGAAAGGTTCAAAGAATTCATAAATGAAGTTGAGAAACAACTTGAGAGAAGTATTAAATCACTTTGATCGAATTGAGGTGGTGAATACTTAAGCTAAGAGTTTTTGGATTATCTCAGGGATAATGGAATATTGTCCCAGTGGACTCCACCTTACA
>JANSVA010000008.1:8321803-8334911 GCA_025504915.1 Erythroxylum reticulatum | reverse complement strand
AACTATGACAGATATGTAAATTTCTGATTTTGATGAAATGAAATGAGGAAAGTTTATGATTTCAAAAGGTAGTGATTGTTATATTGATGTATGATTATTATGATGCCATGTGAAGTATTGTAGTGATTTTTCATAGCTCACCCTTATCGTAGGACATGTATCGGAATGACCTACGGGCGTCCCAGTGTATACTCTGCGGTAAGAGGGCGCTACATTTAGGTGGTATCAGAGCAAAAGTGAAAGTGTAAAGTTTAAGAGATTGGGTTCCGGAATCGGGATCCAACAATGAAGATGAAACAACAGTTCAACATTCTTACATACAAGAAGTTTATAAGTTAGGTAGGATATGTCATATTCCCCAAAGATACGAATTTCTCATGAGTGAACTTAACGACATATTACTCATAAAAGATGATGAGCCTACTACCTATAAAGAGGTTCTGAAGGTTTAGAATCTAACAAATGGCTTCAAGCTATGAAATCCGAAATGGATTCATGTATGAAAATCAAGTATGGAATTTGGTTGACCCACCCGAAGGGATAAAATCCACAGGATGCAAATGGGTTTTCAAGAAGAAAATTGACATGAAGGGTAATGTAATTACCCATAAAGCTAGGCTTGTAACTAAAGGCTATTGTCAAAGGCAAGGTGTTAACTATATCAAAAAAGCATTTAGCCCAGTAGCTATGCTTAAATCCATTAGGATACTCCTAGCCATTGTCACTTATTATGATTATGAGATATGGCAAGTGAATGTGAAGACGACTTTCCTTAATGGAAACCTAACTGAGGATGTATATATGATACAACCTGATGGTTCATATCCATAAATGGAGAAAAGGTATTCAAGCTTCAGAAATCCATTTATGGATTGAAGCAATCATTCAGGAGTTGTAATATATGATTTGATGAGACAATCAAAGAGTTTAATTTATCACAAAATCCAAAGAGTCGTGTGTGTATAAGAAGGTTAGTGGGAGTGCAATCATATTCCTTGTACTATATGTAGATGACATATTGCTAATAGGGAACGATGTCTCAGATTTGCAATCATTCAAAATTTTGTTAACTAAGAACTTCTCTATGAAAGACCTTAGAGAAACAACTTATATTTTGGAAATAAGGATCTATAGAGATAGATCTAACAGGTTGCTTAGTCTTTCTCAGTCTATATACATAGACAAGCTGTTAAAGAAATTTAGCAAAGAGCAGTCTAAGAGAGGTTATCTTCCCATGGTACATGGGATTACACTCTCTAAATCTATATGTCCAAAGACACAAGATGAAAGGACTCGCATAAGTTTGATTCCTTATGCTTCAACTATAGGATCAATCATATATGTTATATTATGTACTAAACCCCATGTATTGTATACTATAAATATTACGAGCAGATACCGGTCAGACCCCTGAACTAAGGATATATTCTTGGTATATGGAGAAGATGATCTTGTGGTAAGCGAGTATACTGATTCCAGTTTCCAATCCGATAGGGATAACTCCAGGTCCTAGTCTGGATATGTATTCGCACTGAATGGTGATGCAGTTAGTTATAAAAGTTCCAAATAAGAGACGATTGTAGATTCAACAACAAAGGTGGAGTACATTGTAGCTTCATAAGTGGCAAAGGAAGTGGTTTGGATCAAAAAGTTCATCATGGAACTTGGTATGGTTCTGAGCATTGCTGGCACAGTGTAGTTGTATTGTGATAACAACAAGGCTATAGTGCAGGAGAAGGAACTGAGGTCTCATTAGAAGTCCAAACATGTACTCAGGCGCTACCATTTGATTAGAGAAATCATTGATAGAAATGATATCAAGATAGAGAGAGTTCCCACCGATCAAAATATAGTTGATCCATTGACTAAGCCTACTTTCCAAAAGAGTTTTGTGTCACATTTACACACCTATGGTATTAGATATCAAGGCGATTGACTTTAGTGCAAGTGGGAGTTTGTTAGAGAAATGCTATAAAGGCAATCACCTTTAGCACTTATTGTACAAATCATTTTATGATTAATAAAGGTATTTTTCATTATTTCGATGTTCATACATTTATGGATTTTATGTTAATCTTAAAATTTATTTAATAAAGTCATCGATACAGAAGATAACATGGAGGAAATCAAGATGAGATCATGATAATCAAATACCTATCATGTGTAATTATATTAGTATCTAAACTTTTCCTAGTTATAGGATCAATAAGAAAGGATATCATTAATTTGAATAGACTAGTACATGTTTTACTCCTTGATTGGATCAAGCAACAGATCTCATAAGCTGTAGACATGAGTTGTTTAGAGTTAATATGTAAACGCTTACTAAGGGTAGTAAGTAAATTGGATTGACCTACTATGAGACAATCATATGGATATTCTATTCCAATGTTAATGATAGTCTTATCATAACAATGGTGCAAGTATCCTTTGACTTGAAGTGCTTAATGATATCTCGAATACTAATCCTGTGCTTTGACTCCATTCATTGATGCCTTTTAGGGGTTGCTCATAGGGTAGTGATTAGGTACATCTTGAGGTATTCGGAGGTAATTGAGTAGCCAATAAAGGATTTAATACTCCTAATAGAAGGAGATGATACCTACGACCTCTTATCAAGATCATTACTCGGGAGCCTCTGGTGAGAGCAGATATATGTCATGAAGAGAGTCTTTAATGATACATAGAGTAATGTGATTCTTAGGATAAGATCTAATATCACTTGGATTAGATGTGACATAGTCAGACTAGTGGGAGTTGACACTTTGACCATACTCTGAACCAAGTGGGATATAGATGGTGAAAGGATGAATTACATGGCAACATTGCGTATAAAAGGGTTTGTAGTCAAACCATTGACTTTTCGATCAATTGGAGTTCATGATGTATTGCTATATACCACTTTTGACTTAATAAGTGGGGTATAGATGGTGAAAGGACAAATTACATGGCAACATTGCGTATGGAAGGGTTCGTAGTCAAACTATTGACTTTTCGATCAATTAGGAGTCATAACGTGTTGCTAGATATCACTCTTAATTTACTTGAATTAAGTGTTAATTCAAATGGCCAACGTAACTGGGAACCTACTGGGTCACACATGTAGAAGATCCGAAGGATGAGTAAAGTGGTCTTGAATGGTGATTCAAGATATGAGAGAGTGTTTCAAGATTGTATCGTGATGTGATTGTGGTAGAAAACATTGCATGGAATGGATTAGAACAAGTGTTGTTGGTTGCCAATTTGATCATTAACTTCCCAAAACTTCCATTAATGCATATATTCATAGTCACTAACTTCCCATAACTTCTATTATTGCATGTTATTCATGACCATTAACTTCTCATAACTCTCCATTAGTGATAGGGGTTATGAAAGTCCAAATGGTGCATAAAATAAAGATGATTTTCGTGCATCTTGTGTAAGACACAAGTGAAAGAAAGGTTCTTTCTTACACACATACTCTTTTTCTCTCTAACTCTCACAAGAGTTCTTGTCTTTCTTAGCACAAAGAAAGAATTCTAGCCATCTCCTAGTGAGGCTTCATTCTTCTATCTTTGTGTGGACTTTCATTGGATACGGTCTATGTTGCTCGTTGTGGTTTACTACAAGCCAACGCAAAGAAGATTAAAGAATGAAAGAGATCGTAGGAAAGGTATGTAAATATCTTGCATTTCATGTTTTTATTTTCTATATCTATATGGATAAGTATATTTAGTTTTGAGGTTCTGTTTTATTTTCTGCTACGTATATTTTATATGTATTATGTATGAGATGCATGATCGGAACCCAACAGACATAATGTTAGACCATGATGTTTTATTTATAGCACTATTATGGATTTAGTTTCGTAAGTAACATATGTTGTAGTATATGGAAGGAAGTATGTTGCAAAATTATAATGTATAACTACCATAACTCGCATGTGTTGTTTATCATGCTAAATCATTCATGTTAAGCTTTCATGGTGTAATTTGTGCACTTAAAGTTATGCTATTTAATATTATGATTATTTTATGATTAGGTCAAATAGGAGAATGTTAGTATGTGGCCTAATATTGGGCTTACTAATGACTAAATCAAAGCCCAATCAATAGTAATTAAATAGATAATTAATCTTAACCATTGATATGGTCAGATGATAGACGTACGAAATTAAAGTTAATTGATATAAATTGATCAGTCTCTACCCATTACGTTTTACGCTTAATAAAAGACATCATCATGAAGCTACCATAAGAAAGAGGGTTAAGGGAGAGAACTTATTTTATCGAGTATTATGCAAGTTTGCATTATGGCATTTCAATTGACTTTTTCAATAAGTTTATTGTTTATTGTCATATGAAAAAATTATATGCTCAAAATCTTATTATAGTTATGCTAATACCCAAAATTATGCTCATAGTGACAACAAATTTCTAAGATTAACGCAATAAACTAAAAAGAGTGAAATTAAAGGGTTGGGTTCGCACTTTACTAAGATGTCATACTCTCTTGCACAATCAATTTGTTCGAGTTACAAGCTTAATTTTTCGAATATGCCCTTAAAGAATGTATAATAATAAGATAAAAACATTATGGAAGAGCCTCAGAAGGGAAAGCACATTTACTTCCTTAGTTTGACGAAGCTAACACTTGGATCAAAAACTAACACTACAAAAAAATTGTCATTTACTGACAAAAAACCGCCAATAAATGGCAGAATTATGTCGGTAATAATAATTACCAATGGAATAAAATGACGGATAAAGGCATCGTTAATACAATCGTAGGTAAATTTAGCGACAAAAATTATATGTCATTTTGTCGGTAAAATACACCGACGAACAAATGTAACCATCGGTAAATCGTCGTTAAGATAATCACAAAGGTTTCAATATTACCGATGGAAAAAGAAGAATGGTCGGTAAATACCACAAACAATTCCTGATGGTTTATGGTACTCCATTAGTAATTATATGCATTTTTGCGACAACCTATATTCTGTCGATAATTGAAAGTAAGAATTTTTAAAAAAAATCTTGACATGAATTTTTTTTTATGATCTTATGAAAAATGCACAATTTCAACAATTATGAATTATTTGTGCATAAAAATTTATTTGTTTATATATTTAATTTGTTTAAACAGAAAGTTAATTGATGATATAAAGTTAAAATTTTCTTACATGAATGTCCAGACCATGAATGTCCAGACGAGAATTGTGGAATTGATGAATTTTGCAAAAGAACTGATCTCCCTAATCCTTTATAAACCGTTATAACATTACTCTTGCCTCTATCGGCATACATGTCATGTTCGAGGTTCAAGGCAACTTAAAATAACATGTAGTATAGACTATCAAATGTGAATATATATAATAACTTCATCAAAGGAAATGAGATGTACATAATAAGGAAAGAGATAGTCCAAATCATACTAAACACGTTGAAGTAGAAAATCAACTATGGAAGGAAAATGATCCTTAGTGTATGAAGTAGTGATTTTTCCTGCATTGTTTATTTCTTGGGTTGGGACAATTTTGCCACATTCCTCCCAACAGAAGGAATTACTACCATCCAAAACTAGTCACCATGTTGACATTCCTTGAATAAGATTTTCAATGAAATACTATACATAATAGACTGAACAACAAATAATTTATAACGTTGATTAAAATATTCAATTACAAACACAATTTAATCACTATCATAACCTAATTATAAATTACAATCATCTTCTTCTTTAGAAGAATAAGAATCAAACTCCGGTTCTTCTTTAGATCTTTGAGGGAGTTGAATAAAAGCTTCAACTCCCTCAACAAATTCAGGATTAATGAAACCATTAGCAGTTAATCGTCTATACATCCAAGATCTATCCCAAAAACTCATTTTTAGACAACAGTTAATTTAAAACAGTGAATCCATAGTTAGTATCATTCATGTTAGCGAAACATTTCAAAATATCTAAAAATAAGACATGTGAATCAAGATCACAAGTTCTCGTTGTGACTCCTACGCTCTTCGTATTTTTCACCGAAAAACCTCATAGTTACTATGGATCATAAGTTATGGGTTAAGGTTTATGGGTTGAGATCTAAAATATTTGTAAACTTAAGATCGTACATATATGTTTGTAATCATATAAGTTAGAAGATAATTAATGTTAAAACTCCTATATTAAATATGTACTACTGCCAAATATAATAAGTATTCATAAAAATATGAATACTTATTTTAATAAATTGTTTTAACATATACAAATTTAAAGAGATATGTGTAAAAATTTGCACACAAAAAGTAAAGAGAAGTTAATCATTTCAGATAGCATAAATGAAATAACTTAGATGTCATATCATTATATTGGAACTATAATATAACTCAAACTCATCCTATATTAATTCAATGACAAACTAAAGTTCATAACATAAACAAGTTTCACATCGTCTAGGACATTTCAATTATGAAACAGGATATATTAAATCAATTGCTTGTTTAGGTAGTAAATTTTTTGCTTTCATAATAATTAATGATAATTTTAGTAGATTTACTATGGTCTTATGCTTACCAAACATAGATGAAGGCTATATGGCATTTGTCAAATTTATGAAAAGGGTACAAAATGAAAATAAACATTTTGTTACCTTTATTAGGAGTGACTATAGTAGGAAATTTAAAAATTCAAGGTTTGAAAACTTTGTGAGGATTTAATAGGGAATTTAATAGGAAGAAATTACAATTGAAGAATCAATGCATGTCTTTTCTATGAAAGATTTTGAAGAGATGAAATAGGTAGATATAAAGATCTAAAGTCATTAGCCTTATTGGAATTAAAAGTGATCACCAGCAAATCAATCTTGAATATATTGTTGAACTAAGTGAGGGAAACAAGAAGGATGAGAAACTCCCACGAGATTGGAAATTCAAAGAAAAGTCATCATCCAAATCAAATTTTACATGATGTTTAATAAGGGGTAATCACTAGACCTCAACTTAAAGATTTTTATCATATTACCTTAATTTATTAAATTGAATCTAAGACAATAAAAGAGGCCCTTAATGATCAAAGTTTTGTTCTTGCTATGAATGAGGAGTTTAATCAATTGGACTCAAAATCAAGAAAATGAAGGTATGTTTATAAATGAAGAAAATTACACTAAAGAACTATTCAACTACTTCAAAATGGACCAAACCAAACCAAACAATTAAGGACACTTATTAGGAAGAATTAACCAACTTCATCTTCTAACTAATACAATCAAAACAAAGAAAAGGCATTTCAGCAAATACTTAATAAGCATCAAACAATCTTTGCGACATTACAACCAAATTTCAAAACTCAACCTTCTAACACTAACATTTCAACCTTAATTCTTCTTATCCATTCACAAATTACTCAAAAATACCAAAAACAAATAAAATAAACAAACAAAATTACTTAACAGAAAGCTTAAACTGTTTGTAGTATACCTCACAAAAATGCGACAGTCGTGGGAGAAGAGGATGAGCTTCCAACGCCGACCATAACACTGACGACAGACCAGAAAAGTGGGGGGAGAACACATCGGAGGAGAGCAGATGACATGGGAGGGAGGAGAAGAAAATCAAAACAGATCGTTTGGTATTAAATCAAAAGACATCATTTTGTTTAAGTTAATAACGTTCAAACGCAAGGAAACGATGACGTATTGGTTTAAAATTTAACGACGAAATAGTCTATCGCTAATGTTTCGTCATTACTATCAAATCTTTTTTTCTTTGCCACCAATTTCCGCCTTAGTTGCTGACGGTATTGTTCCATTGCTAAATTAAAATTTCTCGATACATTTTCTGACAAATAAGTGAATACCGTCGGTAATTTGCAATGGTTTGTTTACCGTCGTTATTTTTCCATCATCATTTTGTTATTTTCTTGTAGTGATATATACATATCGATAGTGCATGCATTGACTAGACTGTCATAAATTTGGCATCGAACTTAACTATAGAGACTATAACGTATAAGTCTTATTGCAAGAGCACGATGCAAACTAGCAAGGAAAAAAAACTGAGATCCAAAATGAAATTTATGTTAAAATTATCCAAATTTATAAGAGTAGTTTAGTAATTTTGTTAGATAACATTTTAGAGGACAAAAGCATGCATCATTACGTGGTCTTACTCATAATGGTCCAACTATATAATTTATATTGAGAGAGGAGTAAATGAGGAACACAGTTTTGGAACATTTTTATATGCAAATACGAATAATGATCTTTTGCATTCAATTAATTAAGTAGGAACTGTAAAAAGAGAATACTAGTGATTAGTATGTCCCCGAACCCTCATGGAAACAAAGTAAAGCTTTATTATATATAGTGATGTTATGCCGACTATTTCGACCCCACCATGGGTCGACAAAGTCTAGATCAAAACATAATACTTGAAATGCGAAATTTCATGATTTCATGTAGTAGAAATTCAATGATATCGAAATCATTTGGTTGCGCACTTATACAATACAGGTATCTAACTACCAACTAAGATCTCTCAATCCACCTCATTATTGCCATCTTCATAGCTATAAAGCTTTATAAAAGTTTTTAGATCTTGTTCGTACCCAAGAAAAGGAAAAATAGTGTTATCACAACTTTATCCTTTTTCAGTCTCATTTTATAACCACCCTATACACGCAACGCTACCAGAAATCCAGCTCTCTCCGTCTCTCACAGTTTCTTCCTCTCTCACGTTGTGAAGGATGGAGTTTGGAAGTATTATTCAGTTCCTTGAAAACAAGTCAGTTTTGGTCACTGGAGCAACTGGGTTCTTGGCAAAGAGTAACTACCCTCTCTGAACCCCCAGAATTAATATCTGTACTTCATTTTCTGTCAGGGTTGATTCAGAATCACATTCCAGTTTTTATGAGTTTCTGCTTTCGTAACTGGAACCTTAACTTCTTATATTTAATGCAGTTTTTCTGGAGAAGATACTGAGGGTTCAACCAAAGGTGAAGAAAATTTATCTTCTCCTCAGGGCCGCAGATGCTAATACTGCTCATGAACGCTTACAAAATGAGGTAACACACTTTGACATAAAAAGAAAAAGAGAACAAACACTGGTATGAGAAACATAAATATACTTAAAAAAAGAAAGCTAAATTCTACACTTTTATGGCTAGGTAGTTGTCTTAGGATAAACATGGTTTACTGTATCCGGAATCCCGGATCATCTAATGTCTTCTAGGTTGCTATATGCTCTTTTATATATAATTTTTTGCAGACTTGATGTCATATATGGCCCAGTCATGCATAGAAGATCTTTAGGATAAACATAAACAATTAGGTAATGCAAAATCAACAGAAACAGTCGCAGAATGGAAAGAGCAACATTAACAGTAAAAGGTTTCTCGAAAAGAAAAAAAAAAAAACAGCAGAAGGAGGAGCAATATTCCGAAATAATGTCAAATAATTATTGTGGAAAATTTTCTCTCATTAAATGAGAAAATAAATTGAAAAAACCAAAGTTTGAAGGGGCTTGTGATGGCAATCAATAATGGTTCTAGTACTTTCCGATATATTATAAAGGAGCTAAGAAGAAAAAAATATCTCATGTCATTATCAATGATTCCTGTCATGATAATAATCGCTAATTACTATTCGGCATAAGTAATAATTCAAGATTCTCTTTCTTATTTTTGCATTATAGATCATAGGAAAGGACCTATTTAGAGTTTTGAAAGAAAAATATGGGACCAATCTGAATTCCATCATCAAGGACAAGATTGTTCCACTAGCTGGTGATGTTTGTTCGCCGGACTTAGGATTGAAAGACTCAAACTTCAGGAAAGAGATGATGAGTGAGCTAGACGTTGTTCTCAATTTTGCTGCCACAACCGACTTTAACGAAAGGTAACGTATTGAAGGTGGAGGGCACGTTTGAATTTTTTTTTTTTAATGTTGATGTTAATAGACTTGACATCACTCTATTCCAGATACGACATTGCACTGGGCGCCAACACCATAGGAGCAATGCATGCTTTGAGCTTTTCCCAGAGATGCGCTAAAGTCAACTTACTTGTACATGTATCAACAGGTGATAATCAGCCTAGCTAGTCCTTTCACTCTGCTCTACCTTTACCTTGTTCTCCTCTCCACTTCTTTTTGTTGAAAATTAAGGTCCATTTACACCTTCAACTTGTGATGAATTTGGAGTTGTTAATTAATGATATGAATCATGCAGAATGATTATTATTAACGTTAAGAGCGTGTGTTTCAGCTTATGTTTGTGGCGAAAGTTCGGGGTTAATACGTGAGAACTCATACCGCTTGGGCGACACACTGAATAGTGCTTCTGGACTAAACGTAGATGAAGAAAAAAGAATAGTTGAAGCCAAATTGAATGAACTCCGAACTGGAGGTGCGACGAAACAAGAAATCGAAGAGACTATGAGGGACTTGGGCATGAAAAGGTTAGTTGGTCATTCCATGTGAATCACTGATATGGAAATGTGTTGGTGTTTAAAGCCTAATTGAATTATTATTTTCTTTCAAACCATTACTAGGGCAAAGGTTTATGGATGGCCAAATACGTATGTATTTACCAAGGCCATGGGAGAGATGGTGATAGGACACTTTAAGGGAAAATTTCCGGCAGTAATCGTACGTCCCACCATGGTTACTAGCACTTGCAAGGAACCTTTTCCAGGCTGGCTTGAAGGTGTCAAGTATGTGGCAGATTTATGTCCCTATCACCATGTTTAAAACGTCAATCCTCCCAAACCTAACAAGTTTGTTGGTATATATGTTTTGTGGACGCAGAACCATCGATGCATTAACTGTTGGATATGGCAAGGGAAGAATAACATGTTTTCTTGCCGATGAAACAGCAGTTGTTGACGTGGTGAGTAAACTCGTTCATATTGATGGAAAGCAACAGTAAAAATCTAGCTTAATAATTATCATTGGAGGTGTTCATACAGATACCAGCTGACATAGTGGTGAATGCAATCATTGTTGCCATGGTGGCTCATTACAATCGACCTTCCGACCTAATTTACCATGTGGGTTCTTCTGTAAGAAATCCGATAACATATGCTAATCTACACGATTACGGCTACCAATACTTCACAAAGGAACCATGGATTGGTAAAGATGGAAAACCTGTCAAGGTTAGAAGAGTCAAAGTCTTAAATAGCATGGATAGCTTCCACAGATACTTGGCCATCCGCTACTTGCTCTTGCTAAAGGTTTGTTCGATTACTTCTGTGAATAACCAACTAGTCTTTTGATTAGCTTATTAACTTTTGAAAACTATAAATTGCTTCACAGGGTTTGAAATTGGTAACAACATTTTGCCAGCATTTTGAGGGCATGTACAACGATCTCAATAAAAAGATCAACTTAGTTGTGGGCTTGGTTGAACTTTACCGACCATATCTCTTCTTTCAAGGAGTGTAAGTAATATTTACAACAATTATATTTAGACTCAATTGTATGCTTGTTATAATTTTAACTTTAAAGCACCATAGAGAATTTTCAATCTGGAAAAAGAAGGGACTTTTTAACAGATAATTAATGTCTAATCATATTCTATAAACAGGTTCGACGATACAAATACGGAGAACTTGCGTGCAGCAGCTAGAAAGAACTTGGGTGTAGAGTCTGACATGTTTTTCTTTGATCCAAAGTACGTTAACTGGGATGATTACTTCCTAAATGCTCATGGCCCTGGTGTCGTCAAATACGCCTTCAAACGATGATTCTGCAAAGAGAATTTCGTGGATGTTCGTTTTCCTTAATTTATAAATGTCCATGTAGAGCACGTTGAGAAGCATAGTTTCTTCCAAATTAATTGCCTTATTCTTGTTGGGATTATATCATCTCATATCGCATGCAACAACATAATGTGAGTTCTTCCTAATTAATATCGGAGGACTTTCCTCTCAATCTCAATGAATCCAAAGACAAATTTAATTTACATTGACTTCAGGAACCACAGTTTTACTTTTCAAGTTTTATGCTCATTTGCCTTTATCTCACTAGAGGAATCTAAGAAAAATAATTCAATTGTGAAAAATTAACACTTCACATCTATAATAATAATTATTACTTTTAAATGAGAAGTAACTCTTAAATTATTTTTTGATAGGTTATCATAAACTCTTAATTATAAGTGAATGATATAGATTTTTTTTTATTTTTATTCTATATAATTATCTAAAAATATATTGTAATATTAAAATTATCTTTAAAAATAATATTATGTTACATTTTTATCAAATTGTTTTTAAGAAAAATAAGATAGAAAATTTACAACATAATTAATAATTAATTATATAATAATTATGTTAAAAATGATTGAATACAAATTTCTAAATTTTTTATTATTTATAATATTGCAAAAAAATTAATATAAGTAAACTTGCCGTTTGGGAAAGTAGACAAACACATGGCGATATTTATGGTACTGCAGGGACATTAAAGGCCAGCATGAAATTCCAAAAAATTGTCAACTAATTTCACTTAATGATTCGCATCCTTAAAAGTAAATCAGAGTTCCCTCATGATCATTCTTTTTCATTATTGGTAATGTCAGAATGTTTTAGGCCTACTTCGTAATTATGAGAACTTATCATTACTCGAAAGTATGCATGTTTTTCTTTTCATAAAAAACATAAATGTCTATATAAACACCTCACTATTTTCAGTAAATAATAATATTATCATATAAAAGGGAATTTTATTATAGTTGTAAATAAGGAGATATTCGTACTTCTTCACTATCTAGTTAAACCTTTGTCGATACTCCAATTTATATTTGTGTACACGAAAGTTTTGCTTATTGTTTTCTTCTCGTAATATATCAAGAAAATTATTATTTTTACTCAAAAACGTCGTGTTAAAGAATATATTATCATTCTTAATATATATTAAACAATTGGAATTTTCGTATTTATTTCTAGATATCATATTAATAATGGCTAACGTGCTATTTTGTGGTTAATATAACGTATATCAACAGTTCGAAAAGAAGGTACGGACCGCACCAACAGCCCTCCTCCACGGAATCCACGCCACTACTGAACGACTTCAGTCCACCTCCTCGCCACTCCACAGTCCACTTTCGACTCTCCTCCTGCCACCACCGCATCT
>JANSVA010000008.1:8286407-8312714 GCA_025504915.1 Erythroxylum reticulatum | reverse complement strand
AGCCTGGGGCAGCCGGGGTTTTACCTGTAGGTGGAGCGCCAGTTGGGCCCTCAATGATGAGGTGCGCCCGTTTGGCCAGCCTGTGAGGTGGTGTGCCAGTTGGGCCCTCGGAGAGGTGTGCCCGCTTGGCCCGCCTGTGAAGTGGTGTGTCAGTTGGGCCCTCGGAGAGGTGTGCCCGCTTGGCCCGTCTACGGGGTTTCCTCGAATCAAAAAAAAAAACTTTAAGATATTTTCACTGAAACCCATTTGCCTTGATATTTTCATGATTTTGTTCGCAAATTTCAGTTGACTGCTGCTCTTCCATCCTAATATATGAACTATAATACTTGAGTTGATGAAGTGTCAATTTACAGCCAGCCCTAATTTCGGCCTTAGATTATATATTAGATTTATTATATTTCTTAATTTAGTATTGTCTAGTGTGTGTATATATATATACTCTTATTGCAAAGGATATGTACAAAAACATTATTCCTTCCTTAATTTGTTAAACTATAAACATTAGAACAACAAAAATAGTTACAGAATAATTAACCTGAATTTCGGTTAATTATATTATTATCCATTTCTCTAGTCAAATTTGCAATAAAATCTGCACTGCTGTCAGTTTTAGCGTCACTAATGTCCACACTGTAAGACATTTATGGATCTATTGAGTTTTGCATACCTGTATCTATGATCGTTTTTGTTTTCGTAAGATATTGATTTCCTCTCTTCTTCTTCCTTTTATGTATTTCTTTAATGGTTCAGAATGATCTATTTAATAAGTTTTTTCAACTTATATAGGTAATTGGAAGAGTGGAAAAAAAAGTTTTTGACTCATTTGAGATCCATTATTTAATACCCAGTAATTATTATCTTGGGTGCTTTTCATGCGACTCAAATCTATAAATTACATGGGACATTAAATAGTTTAACACAGACAAGCCAACTGTTCCCGACAGCAACACTCTTCGTCCACATCCATGCTCCGTCTGCTCACTATTCACTCCCCCCTCATTGGAAACCGACGCCAATTACACCCTCCTCGATTCATCAAGACCTCATGTCTCAGCTAACCCGATACACCTTACAGTCTTCCTCAACTTAATTATGGCGATACTTATAAACCTTCTTAATTATGGTGATACTTATAAACCTTCTCCTCATTTGCAACATTCACACTTACTTTCAGAACAGCAGTAACTTTTGGCACCTCCACTACGGGCAGTACTACATTGGCTGTTCTACATCATAGGCCTCATCAGGCCCCGATTTCTCCCAAAAACAAAACGTCCACAGTCCTGGAACAAAAGTTTGCCCGCATCCATCAATTTGGGCTTAAATCACGGTCTGACGACAATTTCAGACAGTTCTCATGGACTTTCTTTATTTGGCCAGGCCCACGATTTCTGGAGCTCATCCTTCATGAAGTACAAACGTCCTAGTCTAGCAAGCAACGAAAAGGCTGCAAACAACTAAATATAGATCCAAATCGAATATGGAATCTTAAATCCGGAAATAAGCTACACAAAAGACTGAACAAATAAAATAAAATAAGGAAAAAGCTTATCAACACTGCAGTGGCTACCTAATCTAACCGATGCATGTCTCCCTTGAAATGCAAATCATGGGGCGTTGGCCAACCATAGTCCACGGTATTTTATGAGGAAAACGCTGGGGCATTTCTAACGACTCCAAACTGTGCCACCGAAGGAGCACATGGGATTTAGTTTCTCACTCTAGACAGAGTACTTGCAAAACATTTCCTTTCTTTTGCTACTTTGTTTAGAACATTTTCATAAATTCTTTCATATATATATATATATTCTTCGGTTAAATATACCAAACTTCTTGTCCTTTTATTTTTTTACTTTAATTAAAACTATCATTTTTTTTCTTGAAATTATATTTTTATATCACTTATTTTTTTATCATTTTTATTAGAAAATTTAATAAAAAATGGTGAGACCAGTTTATATTGTTTGTGTAATGTAATACATATATAAATAATATGATGTCTGTTTTTATAAATTTTAATTAATTTTTTAACTGAAAATGATGTTAAAGAATACGAATGATATAAAAAAATATAACTAATAATTTTTAAAGATCATTATTTAAAAATATGAATTTTGCATAGAGCACAAAAAAATCATCATGACAATACCTTATTTTCCAAATGAATTATAAGCAGAAATTTGATCACTAAATTCTATAGAAATTGGCTATGAAACTGGGAATCATTTATTAACTTGATTAAATTAGAGGGAATACAAGTACATGCTTATAAACTTGCAAAAGGGCCGGGCATTCAAGATAGCGTCTTTAGCGTTATGTTTGGTAGCCTGATATTTAAAATTATTACTAGTTTATCACTCAAAATTATACTTATAATTTCTCGCTTGATTTCATGAAAGTTCTGATTCTTATCTCAATTCTCAGTTCCAAACAGAGACTGAGAGAAAATAACTAACTTTTGATTAGAGATTTGCATCGATCAGATTAGTTAGTCGACAGGTAGCATCGTTATCCCTATTTAATATTACCCTTTCTAAAATAAAAGTAAGATTGGGACATCGAACAATTTTAACATTATTTGCATCCGCCTGTCGAAAGAAAAGAGGTGCAGGCTAAGGCGTGAATATGTAATTAGCTGCATATAACTTTTGTTTCTTTGTAGATTGGCGGCTTATAGTTTTATAACGGTTGAAGTCTAAACGACCTTTTAATACCTTTTTTAAGGGAAACTGGCAAGAGCATGACCAGGTGGTCTGTTCAATTTTTAATTTCTTGAATAACAACAGGTAGACCCCCACTAATGGTGGCGGTGAGACCTGGTGAGAACCTCGGTACTTGTTTCGAATCTGCACCCCGGATACTGAACCGTCTGACCACTGCTACAGCGACGCTCTTCATCTCTACTAGGGCCATTTCCTTGCCTAAACAAACCCTAAAACCGGCATGGAAAACCGTGAAGTTGTACAGGCTCTCCGGCACAAAAACACCATTTTTTAGCCATCTCTCTGGTTTGAACTCGTGACTATCCTGACCCCAAATCCTGTCCATACGACCCATTGCATATTGATGATACGTTGTTCTAGTGCCTCTTCTGACAAAGGTACCGTCAGGCAGCACATCATCTTCCTGTGCGAACTTGGAATCAAATTGCACAGGTGGGTAGAGTCTCAAACTCTCGTGTATTGCTGCGTTTAGGTAATGCATTTCACGCATTTGTTCGAAACTGGCAAGGTCGTCACAGGGTGTGCTCGTCATGACACTGTCTATCTCTTGCCTAATCACTGATTCAACTTCTGGGTGTTCGGACAACAAGAAGAAGAAGCTGGTTAATCCTGAAGCAATCGTGTCACGACCCGCCAAGAGGAAACTAATGACAATGTCGCGGAGATACTTGTGGTCATCTATGGAAGCCATGAATCTAGATAACAGGTCTTTGTTGGTTGAGAAACCTGTTCTTTTCCTTTCTTCTATGATTGCATATGCAAGCTCATTCACCATACTGATAGCCTCTTTAAGTTTCTTCTCTGATCCTATACTTAGCAGCCGTTTGAGCTTCCATATCATTGGTGTTGGTACTAGCGCTCTTTCTGCTGATAACTTCGAGGCAGTATCAAATGCCGTAGCAAATTTGGATACGGGTTGAGACAAATTAAGGCATCCGGGATCCAACCCGAACGAGAATTTGCATATATTATCAAAAGAGAATCTTCTAAAAACATCCTGCAAATCCAAAACTTCTTCTTTACCAGCGATTAGTGAGAAGAGAGGGATTAACCTGCTCCGAATGTCGTCTGTGATAAGCTCAAAAGCGAACATCCTTATTGAGACGCTGCCAAGCTCCATACTCGCCATCTTTCTTTGAAATTTCCAGGGATGTCCATCAATGTTGAAGATACCTCTACCCAAAAGATCACCGAGAACGGTAGAGAAAGGCTTCCCTTTTGGATAGTTTTCAAAGTTGGTTTTGAGCATATACTCTATATTTTCAGGATTGACGGTAATGATATTATTGACAACATGAAGATGGATAGTACCAGTAGGTGATTTGCGAAGAAGGTGAGTGTACCAATCACACAAATTAGCAAAGTCTTTCCTCCAACTAGAGGTTACGTAACTCCTGCAAATCTCACAGCTACACCACAGTCTCAGCCTCACAACACAAAGAAACAGAGCGAATATTGAGAAAAAGATGGTGAAACCAAAGAAAAGGAAGCCGAAAGCAGAGGACAAAGACCAAAACCATGAGGAAGCATCAGAATCCATCACAAGAAAGGAAGAATAGACAATTCAAAGAAGAGGGAAAAGAGGGTATGAGGAAGGTGAGAGGAAGGGGGCTATGGTGGTGGAGACTGCAGAAATGAAAGCATATTTATATAGACTTTGTTGTTTCCTAGTTCTTAATCTTTCTCTTTGTCAACTTGCGCTTTTCATATCTATTCAGTATTAATTTGTTGATAACAACCATTTAGTCAACTAACTCAATTTGCTTTCATTAATTAGTTCCAATTTTCTATTTCTTGCCCACTTCATTGTGGGCTTAGCTGTCTGTTGTGATACAACATGTAACTAAAATTGCTCGAGAAACACGTGCTCAAATTATCACTGGTATCCTTACCACACCCCTCCATTATACTAAAGATGATGTGAATCTGTTCTGTATCTTACGTGAGAAAAGGACTGAAATGAGTTACGTTTTCTTTCTATTTAACTGTTGTGCGTTACATTTCAATGTCAGAGATCGACACGAATTGAGGTTGTTCCTTTCTGCCTAAAGATGTCGGTTGCTGTTTGCCAAATGCTTGCCATTAATTACGGGATGACACCAACGTCATCAACGTTTAAGCTTATTCAATGTGATTATATGCAGAACGAGTACTTTTTATGAAACTGCAACAGAAATAACTTCATATTGCTCTTAAAATTTTTACACTGGAAATTGAATCTTACTTGGATGCTCTAATGATATGAAAATAACATTTTGGCTATTAGTACGTCTAAATTGAGTCTTGAAAGATGTAAAAAATTAAAGAATTATAAAGGGGAGCCATGTATGGAAATATACAAGTAAGGCATGTTTCAATTTAGAATAGACGTTATAAAAATATAAGCTTAAAATAAACTTTTAATGTTTACCTGAAACTGTATATGATATCCAATACTATTTTAAATTACTTAATTAAGCTCTTAAGCTATGTGAAAAAAAAACTCATTATTTAAATTTAAAGTATTGGTATATTAATAATTGATGTTATCTTTCTTTTTCTTAATAAAACATATATATATGAGGTTACAATTAACCAATAACCACTTCTTGTTTTGTGTATATGTTAGGATTTTAACATAGGTAAAGGACAAGACGCTTTTTATTAAACCAAACTATTGATTTTACTTATTGTTATCTTTAATTGTTTAATGGTTAATTGAAACCTCATTTTTGGCCGACGTGCTTGGAGTTCGTGGGAACATATAAAATTGTTATTTTTGCCGACACTGGTTGGCTTTTTGCGATATTTAATACCGGCAGTACATATAATAAAAACATGAGTCCAACTTCGGCGGTTAAAAGCAACAAGGGTCTTTCCCTTCTTTCATTACATTCCTTAGGATTAAAAGTAAAACAATAAATATCGTTAGTAAAAATCCAATTTTGATTCATTACGTTAATCAAACATGAACATAAGTTTGTCAGAAAAAGAAATATATATATCTGAAGTTGTTCACAAGTTAACTAGATGACCACGTCGGCTGGAAAAAGGCGAGAAGAAGTTGCCAAGTCACACAAAACTGCAGCCAATTTTCACGCTGCTGGATTGTGTAACATTTGACAAACACATATAGATAGGATGCTTGTGTTTTGCCACATGAAACCCACGTTTTTAACAGGTTTATAAGGTTAAGCATTAAGCAGTAGCACACGACACAACCACGGCTTATGATAATAAAAAAGGTGATGTGTGCTGGGGCCCCACTTGAATGCCAAGGTAGGAAATATGGTCCTATGCTCTCCATTCCAGTCTAACTTCAGCCGCCATCCACCAAATCTATGGGCTACAGCTACTACCAAGTTGAAAATGACGGCAAAACACGTTTTCAGTTTTTGCATGTGTGGTTGCCATATTCGTTGATGTCAATTTCACCACCTACAGATGCGCTAATTTCCTCTATTATCTGCCCCATTTATCCTGTGTTTTTATTTTTTTATTTTTGGCTTTTTAATATTAGAGTATCAATTAAATATGAAAATATTAAAGAATTTATAAGTGAAAATTGTCAATTATTTAAATAATTATTTCTAGTTATTTAAACAATAGTTGATTCAAGCCCAATTCTTATTAGTGGATTCTACATTTTGTTTATATTAAAAATTCAATATAGTATTAGAGCAGGTTTGGTCCGAATTATTAATTTTCCGATTGTCCGTATGGATGTCCAATCCTAGAGGTCCGGTCCGATTACCACTGCGTCTATTTCAAGTGACAATTAGATGTCCAGTCTCAGTTGCACTTGAGGGAGAGTGCTAGAGTATCTCATATTGACTAAACATAAATATATTAAAGAGTTTATAAATAGTAAGGGTCAACTATCAAAACAATTAGTTCTAGTTATTTGGACAATAGTTGACCCAAGCTCAATTCTTGTTAATGGACAGTCCACAGTTGATCCTTACCACTTACAAACTCTTTAATATTTTCATGTTTAGTCAATATAGAATATTCTAACACTTCCCCTCAAATGCAACTGGGACTAGACATCCAGTTGTTACTTGAAATATACGCAGTGGTAACCGGACCGGACTGTTGAGACTAGACATCCAAACCCACAACCAGGAAATTAATAATTCGGATCAAACCTGCTATAATACCATTTTAAATTTTTAATATAGGCAGAGTGTATAATTCACTAACAAGAATTGGGAATATGAGATACTCTATTGAATTTTTAATATAAGCAGAATATAGAGTTCACTAACAAGAATTAGGAATATAGGATATTCTAACATTCTCCATCAAGTACAACTGGGACTCCACATCCAGTTATTACTTAAAATATACGCAATGATAATTAGATCAGGTCACTGAGGCTAGATATCCAGATAGATAATCGAGTAATTAATAATTCGGACCAAACTTGCTTTGATATCATATTAAATTTTTAATATAGATAAAATATAGAGTTCACTAATAAAAATTGGACTTGGATCAAATATAAATTTTGTTGACCTAATATGAGTTCCGCAGTGAATGGGTGATGGTATTAAGCACCCATATGTTTTAAATCTTGTCATCTGATTTTTTTTTTGTTTCTGTTCACAATGGGAATCCAACGCAAATCCATCTTTTTAATCCCTTTAAACTGGGAATAAATTGTATACGATTAATCACTAGGCTTGATGTTGGTGTTGAAGGATTTCATAATCCCGAAAGGAAATGTTGCGTACTTTTCCTTTCCAAATTTTTTTTACTTTGGTTCATGATTGAGTTTTTATTTTTATAATCTAGTTTGTCATTAACTATATATATGTTTTATTTAACTATTTGATATTAATTATTAATAAAAATTATGACGTATATAATTATTAAAAATTATAATTTATTTTAATTACAAATTGAGAAACTATGTTAAAATAAAATAACTTAAAATAATTTCAAATTTTAAAATATTTATATATGAAATATAAAAATAAATTATATAATAGAAATATTAGTTTATAAATAAATATTTTGCAAAATTTTATTTCATTAATTTTATTTTGTTACATTATAATTAATATTTATTAATAAAATAATGTATAAGGTATTGAAATAAAATTAATTACTTGATTAATTCATAAAATTGATTTATCTTGAAATTTTATTTAGTATTTAATTAATAATAATAACATAAATTCTTTGATATTGATATGTAAGTAACTATTTATTTTTCTAAAAAATACTAATAGAAATTTATAGGCAAGATTTAATATAAATCTATAGGTTATGTTTTTAAAATCAGATTAAAAATTAAATCATTAAAATAAGTGACTTAAAGATTTAAAAGTTTAGATCATCTTAAAATCAATATACAATAAAGATTAAACAAAAAACTTAAACTATAATTAAAGAAGGAAATTATCTTTGTCCATTAAAAAGTTATAGTTAAGAAGAATGTCAAATGAAAATTACGTTTATTATAAATAAATAAATTTATAAAAATTACTCAATTAATTAATAACTTAATTGAAATTAATTTATAAAAGTTATTAAAATAAATCAAATAAAAATTAAATAATTTAAAATTTTTAAGATTAAACTAATTAATTAAATCGATTCAATTTTGAAGTTACTGCTTAATTATAATTCAGCACTGAATCATAAATTGCATCATTCCGTTGAAAACCAAAATGTCTGCCTTTTAATCACGCAGAGTCTATCAATTCCAAAAACACTATTATTGTCCAGCTGCCAATTATGGAGTTTAAACACATATTTACATTCAAATATATACTGTCATACCTTTCTAAGGCACCATTATGAACATGAGTGCGAGACAAAGCACACAAAGTATAAGCATGTAGAGCCACCTGCTTTTACATATATAATAAACCATGACATTGACCACTCTTTTTTATTTTCGATAGTATATATCATGCATTACAGTCTTCTCATGTTTAGCAAACAAAATATTTAACTCTCATATTTTCTTCTAGCAAAAGTTTGCTAATAGCTATTATTATAAATAATAAAAATATTAATATCATAAAATAAAATATTTTATTGAATAATAATTAATAATTACAAAATAATCATCCAATATTACCTTCTTCTTCTTTTTTTTTTTGTAAATTGGCTTGACTTGTCTTTGGTATTTAAAGGCCTTCTTCGAGAAACTCCTCTCTAAAGTATTATATGTTTCGCTTTTAAGTTATTGTTTGAACTCTTTAATCTTATTCTAATTTAATTGTCCTTTTATCTCACAAGCAAAAAGATGTAATATCTTAAAAGAAATATTATAGGTTTTTGACCATACCAACCATGAGATGGATGAGAATGTGACGTGATATTCTTTATTCCGGATAATGTAAAACGTATTTGTTAGATATTTCTCGAGTAAAATAATTTAAATATAATATCTAAATATTATTTACATTATAATAATTTAATTATTTACAAAATATTTAAATAAAATAAATAATTTATATGATACAAAACAAATAAATATATAGTAATTATAATTAATTAAAACGTGTGATTATATTTAATTTGATATACTAATAAATGTTAGATTATTTAATGATCCATATCACTTATAGATTTGAGTCTAATGAACAGAGCTCAATATAATGATTATTGTGTCTTAAAAACTTGATCTCAAATAGGTTCAAGACCCTTTCCCTCTCTCTTTTAAAAACACAACAAGATGGTTGGTTGTTCGGTAAGGTACTAGAAAATTATGCAAGAAGTTTCTGAACCATTGAAGAAATAAATCAAAGAAGAAAGCAAGAGAGGGAATCAATCCTTACAAAATATAGGTATGACAAAATAAATCGATCCATAAATTGCCTAACAATTGGTATCAGAGTCACAGTGTTGCATTATTTGTTTTCTATTGTTATCAACTATTATGTATCGTTTATGTATGGTTGGTTTACTGTTCATTTTGTATGGTTGTTTTTTCTGTTCATTTCTGTATAGTGTGCTTTTTGTATTTGTAATAGCATTACTTTCTTTGTATACTACATCTTGCACTGTCATGAAGGGAACACAAAAATAGAAACAAAAATCACAATGAACCGTAAGTTTTGATAAACCCTCGGCGTTGATATGTATGGAATAGAAAAGTTATTTTCGAATGTTAATAAAATCAGTTTATAAGGACTTGAACCCTATTATCAATGCTTAACCGAAACAAAATACAGATACTTGAACGAAACAAAAAAAGGATGGATGTTTTAGATTAAGAAACTTCCATAAGTTTGTTTCGTTATTTTGACCACCAAATAAGTAAATGGTGGATGTCATTGTTATTGTCTCAAGCCAAAAGAGGATTCTGGAAAGGAATTGCAAGAAGAATCTATGAAAGAAAGAAGAAGTAAGAATTAAAAAACAAAAACAAAATACAAAATGAAACCAGCGGGCAGTGAGGAAGATGAGACGCATGCAACTCACATGCCAACGGAGACTAACGGCAAGCGCGTGTTGTGTAGGCGCCTGTTGCTTCATACATTTTTTTTATTTTTTATTATATATTTTTTAATTAAAAATAATTTTATAGGTTTGAATATTGGTCTTACTTAAGATATTTTATTTTAGGTCATAACTCATTAATTAATTGATAATCAATTAGTTAATTTAGGTTTATATACATAAAAGTTGCGCATATGTTTGCTATGCATAATATAATTTTGTGTCATACTATGTTTTACTTGTTTTATCATGTATGATAATTGTCCAATTAAATATTTATTGCATGAAAAGTTTGTTAGTCACCAAAGTGACCTAGCTTGAAAATATTAATCATTTAATTGTGAATGTTTAAATTGTTCATTATGATATGATGTAAAAATGACATAAAGGTTAAACTGAATAATTAAGATTATTAATTACAACGCTAGGAGATCACCCAAAGGTGGACCATTGCCTATAATTAATGACATTAAAGGGACTTTTATTAACATATTTGGTCAATATGATTATATATCCAAAGATAACATGCATGTTGACTAGAATATGATTGATTGTCCATTATAGTGAATTATATTTGCATCATGATAAGTTACAATTGTGTATTTAAATTTCACTCAAAGGAGAATTTAAATGTATAATCAAAGTGTATTAGTTAGTTCCAATCCATTTAGGTTTACTCAAAGCATTAATATGTGAGTTGTATGTTGTGTTTGCAGCATCTACTAGTTTGTTTGCTTTAAGAAATAAGCTGATCAAGTTCAATGGTCTGAACTATGTTGATTGGTCCAAACAAATCTAGTGTCAACTGGGTGTAATAGATTTGGACTTGGCCATAGTTTCAGACGCAAGACCTGCAATTATAACTAAGACAAGTTATGAAGCTTAGGAATGGTCTAATAGGCTGAGCTTGAATTCGATGCGAATGATGATCGCAGAAAATGTAAAGCTGTCAATGCCTAAAATGGACAATGCAAAGGAGTTCATGTTGAAGCTTAAAGAATACTTCCAATCTGATATAGTAGGAACTTTAATGAGTGCGCTGACGACTAAAAAGTTTAACTAATTACAGTCTATTTATGATCATGTAACACATATGTCAAATCTAGCTGCAAAGCTGAAATCCATGGGTATGGATGTAAGTGAGTCTTTCCCTGTACATTTCATTATTAACTCACTTCCTCTTGAGTTCGACCAGTTCTAGGTAAATTATAATACTATTAAGGAAAAATGAAACCTTCAAGAAATTAAGGTCATGCTGATTCAGGAGGAAGGGAGATTGAAGAAAATGAAGGAACACTCAATTCATCTCACATTTCATCAAGGAGCTAGTAGTAGTAAGAACAAACCAGAAAAAAAGGCAAAGATAAGAACAAAGCTTTCAGCAAAGTTAATGAGGGTCGAATCCATAAAGATAAGATGTGCCACTTCTATAAAAAGTTTGGTCACTTTGAATTCCTTTCAATCCAGACCATAAACGGAACTAAAAAGTTCTTGTATATGGGGAACAGAATGAAGGCACGAATAGAGGGCATTGGGCGTACAAATTGATCTTTGACACTGGGTGTCACTTGGATCTAAAAAATTATCTTTATGTTCCTGACTGTGTTAGGAATTTAGTTTCTGTTGCAAAGTTAGATGATGATGGTTTTAACTTTAAAATTGGAAACAATGTGTTTTCTTTATATAAACACAAGTACTATTGTAGTTCTAGTACATTAATTGATCACTTATATCATTTCAATCTTGATGTTGATTTTTATGAATCTTTATTTCATGTTGACCATATTATAGGAAATAAACGTAGTGCACATAAGGAATGTTCTACTTTTTTGTGGAATAAAAGATTAGGTCATCTATTTAAAGAAAAGGCACAAAGGTTTAGTGAAAAATGAAATCCTACCTCAATTGGATTTTGCTGACTGTGATATACGTGTGGATTGCATTAAAGGTAAGCAAACCAAACATATATCAAGGAATCCAACCACAAGTAGTAGTGAATTACTTCAATTAATACATATTAACATCTATAGTCCTTTCGGTGTTCCTTCTTGGGGCAACGAAAAATATTTCATTACCTTTATTGATTACTTCTCACGATATGGTTATATTTATCTGCTATATGAGAAGTCTCAGTCTGTAGATATCCTAGAAGTGTTCGTTAATGAGATAGAAAGACAGTTAGATAGAAAAATAAAGATAGTGAGGTCTGATAGAGGTAGTGAATAATATGAAATTTTTGATAAAAGTGGATAATGTCCAAGTCTATTTGCAAAGTTTCTTGCAAGTCGAAGCATATGTTTACAATACATAATGCTTAGTACATTGCAACAAAATGGTGTAGCTGAAAAGCGGAATCGTACTCTTATAAATATGGTTAGGAGTATGTTAAGTTATAGTATTGTACCTTCATCATTGTGGATGCATGTGTTAAAGATCACTGCATATCCGCTTAATAGGATTCTGAGTAAGGCAGTTCCTAAGACACCTTATGAACTGTGGACAGGAAGAAAATTTACTTTACGACACCTTCACATTTAGGGTTATTCGGTAGAAGCAAGAATGTATAATCTATATGAAAAGAAGCTCGATGGGATAACTGTTAGTGGTTATTTCATCGGCTATCCTGAAAAGTCGAAAGGGTATAAATTTTATTGTCCTAATCATAGTACAAAAATAGTTGAGTATGGTAACACTCGGTTCATTAAGAATGGTCCAATTAGTAGGAGTGGAGAACAACGAAAAGTGGATATTCACGAGAGTCGAGTAAAAACTACTCCAAGTTAAGTAGAAACTACTACATCAAATGTGATCCCATCGGTTGTTATTTCTCTTGTTGTATTATGGATATGCAATATATCGGAACAATAAATTAATATTCTAATTCCACAAATTGAACATATTAATGAAGAACTAACTAATGATGTTCAAGTTATAAATGATCAAGTGATACCATAAGAAGTAGCATTACGAAGGTCTGTAAGGTAGAGAAGACCAGCTAGTAACTATGAAGTTTACTCACTTGAGCATGAATGTGACTTGAGTATTGATCAGGATCCAGTCTTGTTCAAACAAGCTATATAATGTAGCAATTTTGAAAAATAATTTAATGCTATGAAAGAAGAGTTGAAATCAATAGAAGAAAACAATGTATAGGAATTAGTTAAGTTGCCAGAAGGTGTAAAGCAAATGGGTTATAAATGGGTTTTAAAAACCAAACGTGACTCATAAGGCAACATTGAAAGGTATAAAGCCAGACTTATTGTCAAATGTTACACTCAAAAGGATAGCATTGACTATAAAGAGACCTTCTTTCCAGTTTCAAAGAAGGACTCTTTAAGAATTGTTATGACCTTGGTGGCTTATTATAATTTAGACCTTCACCAAATGGATGTAAATGCCACTTTTCTAAATGTTGACTTGGAAGAAGAAGTTTATATGGATCAACTGGAACATTTCGAGACCATAGGAAAGGAATGATATTATCAGTCTAATTATGTAGGTAATCTTGACAAAAGCAAATTCACTATAGGTTATGTGTTCATGTTTGCTAGTAAGATTGTAAATTAGGTTTCAAAGCTAGAATTAGTTATGTTTATGTCAATAATAGAAGTAAAATGTGCAGTAACTATACATGCTAATCAAGTAGCAGTATGGTTGAAGTTAGTGTTAAAAGTACTCGTGCACAAAACAAAAGGTTTCATTATTTTCTAATAGTCATAATGCTATGCAATTAGTAAGAAATTCAATATTTCATTCAAAAATTAAGTAAATACGAGTTTACTTTTACATTGTTCTTAAGAAAGTGGGGGAAGGAATTGTGGATATGCAAAAAGTCCATGTTAAAGATAATGTAGCAAATTTCATGACAAAAATAATCAACAATGATAAGCTTGTTTAATGTCGATTCTCACAGAGTTTGATAGAAATGTAAGCATAATGACAATGCCAATGTGATGTGAAGATTGATTAATTTTCAATCAAATCTTGAAGTAGAAGATTGATAGATTTTTTTAAAGTGAAAGAATTTAGAAATTACTCACAATATCTAGATTTATTCACATCGGAAGAATCTAGATATTTATAAAATATTTAGATAAAGATAAATAATTTGTGTTGTAAAATAAATATTAAAATATATGGTAATTATAACCGATTGAAATGTGCGGTTATATTTAGTTTGATACACCTATAAATACTTATCCATCTTTATATTTCATGTTTCAAGAAACAAGTTCAAGAGTCTAAGAATAGAACTTACCAGAATTCTAATCTTATAAATTGTAAATTACAACTTAATATTTGTGACTTATAGGTAAAAGAGTATTTATTTTTAACTTAAAATTATATTTTGTGTGCGTCCTATTTCTTCTAATCCTGAGTTATCATCTTATTCTATCCATGTAATCATTTTAATATTACCTATATACAACCTTAAAAGGAAAGACAAGTAATTAATAGGAGAATTAAAATTTGGTAAGTATGGTACAACTCTCAAACTTTACACGAGAATATGTGGGGGAAAAGTAACAAAAGACAAGAAGGAAAATACAACACCCTTAAAAAACCAAAACCAATGTTTTTAAAACCAAACTAAATTGGCCTGTTTGATAGGATTAAGCACGAATTGCTATGATTTTTATATTTTTATAGTTATGAATAAAAACTAATCAGTTTTTTGTGAACCTTGGACTGAAAAAATCAACGTTCTTCTTCTTCGACCAAAATAGAGCTGAATCACCGACGCAACACTGGGAGCTCTCTCCTGAGATTCCTTCGCCAGTCCAATAAATAAATAAACAACAACCGATCGAAGAGATTCCTCTAACAGTCTAGTAAACAAACGACAACGAATATTAGAGAATCATGAAACCAAGACCATATGCAGGAGGAGATGAATGCGTACTGTAGCATGAGGCAGAGGCTGTTCAGACCGTAGACATTGACCTTATCTATCAATAAGATCAGAAGAACACTTACCCTAGCAGGAAGCAATGAATTTGCAGCAACCGACGACCCACACTGATCAATGAACAAGGAGAAGCTGCTAGTTCCCTAATTCATAATTGTAAGCATATCGATTTTAGATAATCAACTAGAGAAATCAAGATTGAAGAAGCTAGACAGAGTTAGGAATTGAGCATAGTGGAAGAGGCAGAAACTCACGAACAAACGCTAGAATACAAAGGAAATCCCTCAAGCTCAAATAATGGATAAATAGTCAGTTAAAAAATGCAAGGTGTTTATATCACTTCTTTTAAGACCTAAATGCAACACACTGGTAAAAAATTTGCTAGGCTATATAAGTACTTTGATTAAGACCTGGCAAAACTAAAACACAACCCTAGTTGGAGATGGAAATAGACCCTAGTCGTGCAATCATCAATGAGTGTTGATAATTTCCTTTGTAGAAATAGTACTAGAGATAACATCGCCATAAGCTTCTTGTTGCTTCATTGTTGCAGGCTGTGTAACACGCCAGGAACTTCTTACCCTCTAGTGGATGACTTGCAAGATTGTATAAGGGACACGTGTCTTAACTTTCGCTGTTCTTTGAGACTTATCCGAGGATGATGTAAAATATGTTCTTTTGTAAATATCTTATTGCTTTACTCGTGATTTGGATTTGGTCGTTGATGGATCCTATTATTTATTTAATAAAAGATAATTAATTTTTTGCCATAAAAATGTTATTATATATGTTAAAGTAGGTCTGCTATTGACTCACTAGTAGAGATTTTTTTATCTGTAAGATTTAGGTGCAAGTTACTACTAGATTTTAACGCTTCTCTAAATTCAATTAAAGAAGGTCCCTAAAAAAGTTATTAACTAATAATTTAGTATATAAAAGTAATTTTATGTAGGATAATTTAAAAATGTGTTAAGAAGTGGTGTTCAAACTTTAAAGAAATACATTTAAAAAAGGACACCAGAAAGCTATTAATTAGTAATTTAATGAAGATAAATAATTTTGTTTAGGATAATTTAAGCATATGTTAAGAAGTGATGTTTAAACTTTAAATAAATATGTTTGAAAAAGGACATTGGAAAAAGATATTAATTAGTAATTTAATGTTGATAAGTAATTTTGTTTAGAATAATTTAAGAGTGTGTTAAAGAGTACTGATGTTTAAACTTTAAAAAAAGTATGTTTAAAGAAGGATACTAAAAATTTATTAATTAGCAATTTAATATAAATAAGTAATTTTGTTTAAGATAATTTAAGAGTGTCTTAAGGAGTGATATTTAAACTTTTAAAAAATTATGTTTCTTCTTTAAACATACTTCAACTTTTTAAATGTATTCGATCTTGGAAAATAATTTAGTTGTTGTTTCCTATTTGAATTGATTTTTGTTATTGTTTTTAATTTTTTTCAACATCTTTTCTATTTCTTCTATATATTTTTTGATTCCTTGTGTCAAGATCATAAGTTTACTCTCCTTTTTTATTGTTATTTCTTTTGTTAGTTATCGTGATTGAAGTCAAATCTTATATTAACAAATCGACACAAAAGATAGAAGAATCACAAAGACAAATTTAAGGGGTATTTTTGGTTTTTAGATTTTATCTTCTTTCTTTTCGTTTCATCTTTCTTCTTTGGTTCATTGTTATAATATTTTGTGACTTATTTTTGTTACGGTTATTGTTGTGACTTATTTTTGTACAAAAGAAATAAAAACAATTTTCTCATATTTTCAAGTTAAAATTATAATAGAAAATATGGAATCATAAAAGAAAAGAATCACTGAACTTAACATCCTCTACCCATAGTCAGCCTGATACAATATGAAATTATTTTTCTTCTTCTCAAACATCTAATGGAAATATTCAATATAATTGTACGTTTTATGGTAGAATATTTAAAGGTGGAGGAACTTACAGAATGAAAGAATATCTTGTTGATATTAAGAGTAATGTTTCTTTTTACAAAAAGTACCAATTGATTTATGCTAAAGGATTGGAAATTATTTGTTGTAATCAATAAAAAAGAAAAAGAAAATAAGAGGCTTATGATAAATCTTTTGGAGATGATGAAGCACAACAAGTATTAGATAAAGGAAAAAGAAAAGCTACTATTATTATAGATTATTATTTTCCTCCAGGAACTACATTTGGTTCTCAACCTAGTTTTAAAAATGTTTTGTTTGATAAAGAAATTGTTTTGTGATGTAAATGAGCATGGGCTACATGGTTCTACGATTTATATATTCCTTTAAATGCTTTAAATTCACCATATGTTTCAGAAGTAATAAATGCTACGACAATGATAGGTCCAAGATTTAAGATACTTTCTTATTATGAGATTCGTGTTCCTTTGCTTTAAGATTTGAAAAAGGAATGTCAGTTGATTACAAATATATATGTCTAGTTAGGAATCAATAAGATATACTATTATATTATATGGGTAGACTTATCAAAGACAAATAACCTTGATTAATTTTTTAATTTATTGTAATTTTGTAACAACTTTTATCAAGTCTATTGATTCTTCTGATATAGTAAAAAATGCTAATGTTTTATCTAGATTATTTTATGAAATTATCAAGTGAGTTGGACTAAAGAATGTTATGCATTTCATTACAAATAATGTAGCTAATAATGTATAAATTGGGTACTTGTTAGAATCAAAGTATGAGTATATTTATTAGTCTCCATGTACTGTTAATTCTATAAATCTCATTTTAAAAGATATTGATAGTATGAACCATATTTTCAGACTTACTTCTCATGCATTTAATATCATAATTTTTGTTTTGGTTAAGAAAGCAAGAAGATTTGGTTGAGATTGTGCGTGTTGTTGCTACTAGTTTTACAACTACATTTATTACTTTAAAAAATATTTATTAATATAAACATCAACTTTAAAATTTAGTGATAGTTAAACATTTTTTAAGTCATAAATTATCAAAGTATGTGAAAGAAAAAGAATTTCATGCTATTATTCTAGTTAATAAATTTTGGAATACCTACTTGACCATTATGAAGATTGTGGCTCCACTTATAAGGTTGATGAGGATTGTTGACTTAGATGAGAAGCTATCTTTAGGATATATATGATGGTATGTATAGAGCTCACAAAATAATTGCAAGTTTTATTTAAAGAAAAGAGAAAATGTACAGGCCTTTTACGACTATGCTTGGCTAAAGATAAGATAAGATAAGCATCTTACTCAAATGATCCACTTAACAACTTATTTTCTCAACCCTTATTGCTTATATAGTGGAGACACATGCGTAAATGATATTATGGACTGTCTTTTTTATGTGATTGAATGCAAAGTTATTTTCTCTATTAGAGAGTAGTCCAAGGTATCAACCGAAATTAAATTCTATTGTGAAGGATTAAGGAGTTTTGCTATATTATCTTCAAAGAGAAAACTTATGATGAAAAAATGTGGCCTGATAAATTCAAAATTTTAGTTCATCCTTTACTTATTAATAATATTTTTTATTTTTCATAACTATTAATTTAATATACATATAAGTGGTGAAGATTATTCAGTGAAAGTTCTCTAATATTGAAAAAACTTATTATTATATTACTCAGTCAAACAGCTTCGGTGTCAGGTTGTAAACATAATTGGGGCGTTTTTGAAAATACTCATATAAAAAATGAAATCATTTAGAACATCAAAGACTTAATGACCTTGTTTACATTACTTATAATATGAGAATGACTAACATGTATTTTATTTATTTTTATTTTTTATTAATTTATTTTTATTATTGAGTTTGTAATTTCTCTATTATGTATCCATATTATCCGGTTGATATTGATTGTGTTAACCATAATGATTTTTGGATCAAAGAATATAAACCATAGCCTGATATATCTTGATTATAATGAAATTGAAAAGGTGACATATGAAAAAAATGCATTTATTATAATGAATGAACCATGAACATAGTAGTTAGTTGATGTCTTATTAACATTAAAAGTATAATGTATTATACAATAGAGAATAATTTCATACATTACTAATTTATAATTTATTTGAATGCAGTAGAAGAAGTTAATATATATACTTTGGAAAAAAGTTTGGTTTACGAGTCTTAAAATAATGTTGGAGAATTTAAAACTTTTAACTATGATGGTATACAATCTCCTTCAGAAATATAATTTTGATTTTTATTATTATTCTAAATTTTATATTACATTCAAATTTAGTTTGATTTATTATTAGTTCATTGTACAATAATAGACGTTGGTGTACTCTTTATTTCATTGAAATATTTTATTTTTATTTTTACTTTTTGTTCATTATATACTAATTTTATAATAACTTAATACAAGTATCTTTAAATCTTAAATCTTTCTTTTGAGTAATCCAATATATGATCTAACTTTAAAAACATTTACCAAAACAAGCCAATTGGAAAAAAGGGTTGCTATTTACTTTGAGGCCAATAAATGTGATTCAACTCCACACTTGAATCACAGGGTCATCTTCAAACCCCAGCTACCATTTAGTCGTCCGCTCATGGCGGATGTTAAGTTCTCTTGGGTTACATAAGTCTAATAGGAGTTCTATGATTATGATGGTCTTATGCTTCTACTTGATGAGAAATTAACACCGATGGCTATTAGGCCTTATCTCTCTTGGCCGCATGCCAAGAACAATGTTGATCATAATCCGTTGGTTAAGAGGGATTACTTCTAACTTCATGAAGTTTCTGCACCAAAGATTATTCTGCTCAGTTTGGTTTGGAATTCTTTGTTAACTATTTCCAAAATCTCTATAGTGAATAATAAAGAACGTTGGATATGCTGTTACAAGGAATCAGTCCTCGAGAAGCTCACAATCGATTCTTTGGAAGTACATCTTGCTAGCATTGAGGTCATAACCAACATTATAATACTGCTGAGCCAACATTCCAATTATGGATAAACTTCCAGAACTAGTAATCCCATCACTAGGAGCAATACCTAAGCAAAATGCATTGGGATTGACTTGAATAAACATGCTCATTATGTCCAAAATAAGGTCAGCCCCATCTGCGAAATGGAATGTAAGAACTGGAAACCCTTGAGCAACTTGGGTTACAATCCCCATGTAACACAATTCTTGTGATGATTCTTCATCCCTCGTCAATAACCCTTCGGAAAGAAGATGAATTTCTTTGATAATTATTTCAAACCCCTTTTTAGCTAAAAAAGTTAATTCTGTTCCAGAGTCTATAATGACTCCATTGTTAACCCCTGGAGTCTTTTGGAATGTACTTGCATTTATGTCGAGCATATTTCCACCTACACTTATACCTACTAGAGTAAGATAGTAAAGTCCATTAATGATCTTGACAGGTGTTGAGAAGCCCTCTAACCTTGCACTATCACCTATAATCAAATGGTTAAAATTATAGTAAGGATCCCTTACGTCGCCAATACAATAAGAGAATTTGGAGCCCATTTGTTTAAGCAATGATGCTTTTGCCCTATTACCAAGTCCAAATACACCTTTGAAATGTTCATCGATGAAGTTTTGAGTTTTATGACCACAACCAAATACAACGTCTGATAGAACAAATTTTCCGTCGTCAGGAGCCTCGAAGGTTAGTCGCTCAGTTGAAAGAATTCCTGATGATGAAGGCCCTTCAACGTATGTGATGTTATATAGGCACTGATTAAATGAGTTGCAGTATTTGCAGTAGAAGAAATCTTTACATGATAGAGTAGAATAAGTGGAAGACTTGTAAGGATTGTAGATAGAAACTGAATTTTGGGAACAAGGAGTGCAAGGTAGGCACTTAATCCAAAGAAGGCTACTGCCAGTGTCCATTACAGCAAGCTGTGGAACAGGCGGCTCACCGATTGAAAAACTTACATAGAATAGGAAAGACCTGATGCTAGGAATAAGATCTGCTTTGATGTCACGAGCTTTTGAAGCTGTTTTTGACAAATAAACAAATCGAGAAATTGAACTTTCCCGGGATCTTTTGGCACGGTCAGAGCAGGTTTTATTGGAGTGGTAAGGAGACAGCAAGGAGTCACGATGGATGAGTTTGATTGTCGGTCTTTTCATATTAGGGGTGGATGGTATCCTTGAGTCGTTGCTGGTGATAGAAGTTTTGAGCCTAAAGATGGTCTCTGCTCCTAAGAACTTCGCATTAGTTAAGCTAATTTGTATCACAGAAAATGATAAAACGGCAAAACAAATTGTTGAATTTATTGATGCCATGGTGGAAAATGTCACAATCTGAACAAATGTTAGCTTTTACAGTGGCCTCTAGCAAGACTACGAAACTTTGAAATTGTTGAATCTACCTTATACAAAGGGATTCCGGCTAGTCTTTGAAAATTTATGCACAAGAGGTTTGGAATTTTGATTCACGCGAAGCTTATGCTAGAGATGGAAAATTTTGAAGAAATCTTGTAAATAGAAGACATAAGAACATACAAAAGGAAAGGATGATTAAAGGTTGCTGAGACATAGGAAGACAACATAATAAGTAGAACAACATCAAGAAGTAGAACAAGTTGGGATGACTTTAAAATAAGTAACACGATATCTAGCTGAGCAAGTATGATAAAGTTTTTCTATTAAAATATTTCTTTTTATTTGCCGAATGATAATCTCACCAAGTTCTAAATGTACCAACCAGTCTTACCCTTTGGAAGAAAACATAAAAAGAAAATGAATAATTATATTTTTAGAAAGTATTGAA
Source organism: Erythroxylum reticulatum (assembly GCA_025504915.1). Lineage (NCBI taxonomy): Eukaryota > Viridiplantae > Streptophyta > Magnoliopsida > Malpighiales > Erythroxylaceae > Erythroxylum > Erythroxylum reticulatum. The sequence continues at coordinate 8,290,889 of JANSVA010000008.1, read as the reverse complement.
TATACGATTTTTCGTTTTACTCATTTTATCCTCTGATAGTTACTTCTCCTTCATTATTTTGCAACACACCTCCCTCAGATAGTTCTGTTTATTAACATTCTAAATACAATATTTCTTATTTAATCCACTAATCCCCTTTCTTGAAATGATTTATCAAAATACTTCACCATTTTTGTGCTTCACCGAACCAAAAACTAACCTCCAACTTAACGTGCCCCTTCATGCATGATCTGTCATAGTCTATTATATTACAGAATATAGTCAATAAAAGCGCTGCACCTACTCTAACCGATGTGATAAAGCAAAAGCATGCATGAGGGGATAATTGTGTGTTATTTAAAAAATTTGCAAGCTATTATCAATTCGCGTAAATAATAAGAAACTCCTAACTTTTAATTGAAAAATCTGTAAATAGAAGCAACTTGATAAAACTTAGAACGCAAGGACCCAGTTAATATTTAAAAAAATGAAAGGAGCCTTTTACTGTAAGAAACTTCTTGCAATATTAAAACAGAAGGAGCTAATTCTAAAAGTAAAGAAACCTCTTATAAATTAAACACATACCGTAATGCAAAAATTTAAAAGTTAAGAGAGAGAGTGTGACCGATAAGTCAAATTATACGTAGATAATTTTGGGTTGAATTGGAATGAATTTGACTTATTTCTATATGGATTTGAAGCTTTATTTAGTCAATTATCACACATTTCAACTTTGTTGCTTGATAGGTACAAATATATAGATTTTGGGGGCAAAAGGCATAACTTTTATTGTGGACATCGGATTAAGGTCTCTCAAGGATGTTTTCAAAGAGGATTCCAAGTTCTACAACTTCCGAGAAGACTTCGAGAAGAGATTTTATCAATTAAAGGGTTAAAGGTGTGAAATTTGTGGATTGGTGTATGTCCGTTTAATGGACATAACCTGGCAAAATGCGCTTTCAGACCCGAGAATGTCCGTTTAACAGACATTGGTGGCTCAAACACGATCTGCTCTCCTATGTTTAGTAAAAACTAGGTTTCCTTGGATCCAGGACATTATATATACTCATTTTGAAGACCTAAAGTTGGGGGGCTGGACACTAAAAACGAAAGGATCACAAAAAGGAGGCATAAAATAAGAGGAAAATAGGGAGATTTGGGGATTTCATCAAGGATTGGAAGCAAGATTGTCTTGTGTTTCTTCTACCTTCTCTCTCTACTCTTTCTTAAATGCTGAGCATCTTTATGTGTATGACTTTTGTTACAATGTTCTGGAACTAAACCTCATTTAGGGTGAAGGATGTAGCCTATTTAGGGGATTGATTTGTATGATATGGATTGATGAATGTTGAATGAAAGTTCTTAGGTTATGTTTATCTATCTTGAATTTCACTGTTGTTTCTATGCTTGATCTCCATAAATGCAATCTTAGGAATCATATGATGTACTGAGAGGTGAAATATGGCTTATGCTCTAGGAAGATAAACACATTAGATTTAGAGATAGAGATATCCTAAGCTAGTGTGATAACTTATGGTTGCTTGTTCTTCATGGATTTAACTAGTTAATTTGTACATTGAAAGATGGTAATCAACTAGTTAGATACTCTTGTATGCCTTGAGAAAGGATATGGGTAAAGTTGTGCAACTGTTTTCATAACCTAACATTCAATCAATTTCATAATGTATGAATCAATCTTTTGAGTTGGTGAACCCCATGCCCTAATTTCAATTCATAAATTTATCCCTAGTTGCTATTTTTTTTAGTATTTACAATTCACTATCTACTAAACTCCAATCATCTTTTAAAATTTATTGTCAATTTCGTTCAAGTAATTAGAATTAATTTGGCGGTGAATGATTTAGTCCTTGCGGGAGACAACCTTGGAATACTTAACGTGTAGGTACTAGGAACGGTTATGTGCACTTGCAGATTTTGTTGACCAAGTTTTTGACGCCGTTGTCGGGGACTTAAATTAGTTTTGCTACATTTAATTCTAATTATTGTTTTGCTTTTTGTTTATTACTTGAAGTTTTCTTCCATTGATTAATTTTGAATCCTTCTTGTTGTTCAATTTTAGGAGTTGTATGCACTTAAGGCATTCAAGAAGTTCGAATAATGACCAGCTTATTGAGTTGAATCCTGAAATTGAACAGACTTGTCGAAGGAATAACGCCTGAAGAAAAAGAGAGATGGCAAACAATACTCAAATTCTGGAGCTGCAAAAGGAACCAGATATGGGGAATGAACAATTTCATGATGGAAATCTGGCTAAACCGGTTATTGTTAATCCTATTTTAAGAAGAATTCGAGATTATCAGATGCCATTTATTGCAGGCAATCCTTATTCCATCCGATTAACTGTAGCAGCAAAGAACTACGAGTTGAAGCAGATTCATTTGTCGATGTTTCTGCAATTTAATGGGATGCCTAGTGAAGATGCTCTAGCCTTCATGAGAGATTTCTATGTGATAGTTCAAACTCTTCCTTTGTATGGACTGTCTGAGGATGAGTTGAGGCTGAGGTATTTTCCTTATCACATAAAGGGATTGGTAAGAAATTGGTTGTTGAGTTTGGAGGTAGATTCCATAGATACTTGGGAGAAGGTAATGAAGATGTTCATGATGAAATGGTACCCAGCTCACAAAACTCTTGAACTCCGGAAGATGATACATTGGTTCTCGTAGAAGGACGGAGAAAAATTTCATGAAGCACGGGAACGGTTCAATGATCTCCTTAACTAATGCCCTCACCATGGATTTGACATGTACTTGTTAACCCAGTTCTTTTACTATGGTTTTACTGATCACAACCAAACTCTGGTGGATTTAAATGGGGGGGAGGGGGAGGGAGAGGAATATTAGTGCCCTAAGTTCCCAAGAATTGTAGAATATTTTTACGAAAGTTGTAGAGAATTCACATTGTAAAGTGACTAGGAGCAAAGCTGTTGCTCTGAATGAATTGGGCTCCAAATATGACATGGCCTACCAAGTTGCTGAGATTAATAAGAAGTTGAACTTGTTAATGAACGACAATAAGTCTACTAGAGATCCTTGTATTCTTTGTGGTAGATTTGGGCATACAACAGCAGGTTATATGAACATTGAGGCAACATTGACAGAGGAAGAGGTGAACTATGTGAACAATGGTAAACAAGGTCAGAGACTTGATCCTTTCTCGAACACTTACAATGAAGGTTGGAAATTTCATCCGAATTTCTCATGGAAAAATCAAAGGGCTGCAAAACTAATGGGACCATCTGGATTCCAAGCACCATTGAAACAGCAGTGCTCATCCCCTTGATCCTCTGCACCATAACAATTCCCTCCCCCTTGGGAGAAAAAGGTAGATCAGTTTAAGGAAATGTTTTCTCAACTTATGAGCAAGATAGATCAAAGTGCCCAAGCTAGCTCTCAAACAATGAGCAGAATGTAGCAGAATATTCAGTCAAATCAAGCTGCTGTTAGAAATTTAGAAGTGCAAATCAATCAAGTGGCAAAAGAGGTGAGTGAAAGAGGTAAAGGGAAGCTACCTAGCAACACCCAAGTGAACCCGAAATAAGATTGTATGGCAGTTGTTCTAAGAAGTAGTAAGGTGGTAGAAGACGTGGTTCCTAAAAAGAAGGAAGCTAAGACTGAAAGTGAGAATGTGGGTGAGGGGAGGAACCAAAAGAAATCACACAAAAGAAAGAATCCTCACTAAGTCCAGACTTTACCTTTGTACCATACCCTCAAAGGGTCAAGAAGAAGCATGATGATTCTAAATTCTAGAAATTTCTTGACCTTTTCAAGAAGATCCAAATTAACATCCCTCTTATAGAAGCTCTTGCAGAAATGCCTGCATACACCAAGTTCTTAAAGAAAATAATCTCCAATAAAAAGAAGCTTGAAAACTTTACTACGATAGCCTTAACTGAGGAGTGTAGTTCTATTTTACAAAATAAACTACCTCCTAAGTTAAAGGATCTAGGGAGTTTCACTATTCGTTGTCACTTTGGTGAATCTAATGTTTTTAAATGTTTATGTGACTTAGGTGTAAGCATTAACCTAATTCCCTTTTCACTTTATAACAGGCTGGGAATTAGTGAACTCAAACTAACTACAATTTCATTGCAACTTGCTGATAGATCAATTCAATATCCTATTGGTATAGTTGAGGATTTACTGGTAAAAGTAGGTAAGCTTATAATTCCAGCTGATTTTGTTTTGCTTGAAATGGAGTTTGATATACAGGTTCCTATAATTTTAGGAAGACCATTCTTAGCCACCAGTGGAGCATTGATTGATGTCTCGAATGGTAAGCTAACTTTGCAGGTAGGTGATAAAAAAGAGATGTTTAACATTTTTAAGGTTTAAAGGGTCCCTCTTTTAATGAAGTCACCTATCAGATAGATGTAATTGATTCTCTTACATTTGAATCTATTCTGGAATTGATGTGTGATGATGCTTTGGAAGCATGCCTAACCTTAGGAATAGAAAAGAATGAGTTGGATGATGAGTTAGT
>JANSVA010000008.1:8251428-8269134 GCA_025504915.1 Erythroxylum reticulatum | reverse complement strand
GTCCAATTTTCCCTTCCTTATAAGCTTAGGTTCTTTTAACCTTAAGTGTCTTCCTAAAAACACCCTTGAACATTCTTCTAACCTTAAAACTTTAATCCAATCAACCCATATAATATAATCTTTCTAACATCAATATAATAATCAACTCCACAAACTTTTATAAAGATCTTATAATTGATGTAAATCATACTTATTCATCAAGAAAAAAAATTTAGGGGCCAACATTCTGGTTTTGTGTATCTAGGCTTTTTACAGTGATAACATATGATTTTATCGGTTTGTATATTGCTATTGCTGCTTCTACCTTTTAGGAAGTACCTATTATTTTCATTTGTCCTTTTCCCTTCTTTTTTCTTCATCAGTTTCTTTTTGTAGAAGCGGACGTATTTTCTGACCATAAAATTGAATTCTTCATCTCCATCTATTTGCAACTCAATGTCACTTTCATCATTGATTGATCCATCAGTTGCTTTTAGTGTCATTCCTCTTTTGTATGAGGATCCTTCATCTCACCTAAGCTCGACTTCATGGATCATCAAGTTTCCTCTTAGCCAATCGAGTGAGATGGTATCGAGATTCTTTGTAGGTTCCAAAGCTATCACCTTTGGTCTTCATTCCTTTGGTAGTGAGCTTAGAATCTTTCTTATGAATTCATCATTGGGATATATCTTTTCTAAGTTCTTTAAGGTTGTGTGATGTTGTTAAACCATCTGAAGAATTCATCTATGGTTTCTCCCTGTGTCATGCCAATAGTTTCGTATTGATAAACTAAAGGCTTATTCTATATTGCTTTACCTCATTCGATCCTTCAAAAGTCACTTGTAGTTTATCCCACATTTCCTTTTTTGTATAGCAGTAGGATATTTTTTATATTCTTTTGGAGATAATGCACAGATCAAGTGATGTTTTACTTTAACGTTCAACTGTGCATTTCTTTTGTTAGCATCAGACCACACTTTTACGTTTTTTATAATAGGAAGTGTAGCTTTAACTCTGATGGCTTACCAAACTTCAATATCTACAGATTGGAGATAGAATGTTATTCACTCTTTCTAGTATGAGTAGTTCTCTCCATTGAAGTGAGGAGGCTTTAAGACTATCCTTTAAGGCTTTTCAATTTATTTGCCATGATCTATCACGTGTTATAAAACACAATAAATGTGAAACCTCACTCTGATATCAAATGATAAAGCAAACACGTGCAAGAGGGGGATGAATTGTGTAAAAAAATTTACAAGATACTTTAAAAGTGATAATATCCTTCTAAACAAAAATAAGTTTATAAATAGGAAAGTCTTATCAACTTTCAAAAAGATCCTGCTAATAAAACAAAAACAAAAAGGATCATGTTAATAGAAAGGAGCCTGCTACTACTTAAAAAAAGAGCCTGCTAATTGATAAGAGCCTGTTAGCGATTAAAAACGAAAGGGGCTTGTTAATCGATAGGAGCCTGCTAATGCTCAAAAATAAAAGGAGCTTGTTAAAGCTCAAAAATGAAAGGAACCTCTTGCGATAGAAAAATAGAAAGAGCCTATTGTAAAATCGAAGAAGCCTGTTGAAAATACAAACTTATAACGTGGAAATTTAAAAGTTAAGAAGAGAGAAAGAATGACACAATCAATTTATACTTGTTCAGCTTATAATGAGCCTACACCTAGTCCTTAAGTATTTAACTTGAGCATTTCACTATAAAATCAAAGTCGTAAATTTTCTCGAGCCTCTCCAAGCTCACAAGTATGTATTTTTCAAGGTTCTTTAACTTTCCATACTTGTAGTATTTGACAAACCTCTAAAAGCTCTCTGGCATGGCATTGTAATACTAGTTAAAATAAACTAGACTACTCTATAGCAGTGGTGAGTTTAGGTCGATCCTACAGAGAGTGTATGTAAAGTTGTTGAAATGAAATCAATCTGTGTTTAGGTTTTAGGAGGGGGTTATTTAGTTCAAAATAAGAAAATAAAATAAATCTAACCTAAAAAATAAATTAAAAAAACATGCAAAGTGATGAAAGTGGTGAATTCATTAGGAATCTAGTTCTTTGGTTCTATCTCGGCATTCACCCTAATTAAACATATTTTGATGATTTGTTGTTCTCAAACCTCCTCTAGAAACTATTAATTGTAGGTTAATCTATTAACCAGAGCTTTTCCTTCGGTTGTGTTTAATAAAGATACGATCATAAATTAAACCTAACCACCGAATGACCTTGGGCACGATCTCTATATTCAATTAGGCAATCGCATTACGAATTAAGAAAACAGATTAATTAAGGAAACAATCATATATGATGCGTCATTTAACCTGGGTTATGTTATCCCTAATGATTACGAATCATCAGTTGCTATACATGAATTTCAAATATAACAATTACGAATTATATCAAAATTCTAGCAATGACTTTGTAAATAAATGATCTAATGAATGCAATAAAATCATCTTTTCACAATACCAAATCCATACACATCGGATAACATAAACAATTTGTAAAGGGAGAAACAAACAACAAATACAAGGAAGGAATGCTTAATCAGGTTGTCAGCATCGATATCACCTTTAAGTTGGCGTTGGAAAGCTAACAATCCATGGGTCTTCTCATAGTGGATAGCTTATCTCCCTCTCCGTGCTCTCCCAAAGATCCCTCACAATTTAGCCCAACCGAAACATTTCTTTTCTTTCCTCTCAGCTGAAACACACCTCTTCTTTCATCCCCTTATGCCATCACCTAAACAATTCTTTTATATTAAAAGTAGGGTTTGAGTGAGTTGTAAGTGTCTCACAAATGTGCATGATAGTGTCACACATGTGAACCACCCTAATTGAGGCTCACAGTTATGAGCCTCATGTGGATGGGCATGACATAAGTGTCACGCGTATGCAAAATGAGTCATGGTGTCACACCTTTTTTCATGGGCTTCTTCACCATATTCTTCATTTTCTTGTCTTCTTCTTATATTATTCTTGTTCTAATCTTCTTATTCTCGATCCATTAAGCTCTCGATCCATTCAGCCAAGCAAGTGTGAACCTTCGAAAAACAGCCCAATTATAATGCTTTTGACTCACTTTAACTCCTTTGATTCCGAATTGTGCTTAAAATCACATATAAGTCAAAGTTAGTATCTTAAGCAATTTTATGTCATTAATTACTAATTGTATGGAATACTTATACAATCAATTAATCATATATAACTCTCAATAAGAAATATATATAGGATTTAACAGTCTCTCTCAATAGAGTGATTTCACTTTCTAAGGCACAAAGAATTTAATAAGACTTTCAAGAATATTGATGCTACTACGATACTTTACAAGTCTTGTGTCTTTCCCAAATGCAGTGGCTCTTCCTTAAGTAGACATTATCCTCAACTAGTCATTGCTTAATCTACGATATCTTTCCTGCTAGAATCTTTGATATTCAAACGTTAAGAAGAACATTCTGTCAAGGCTTCTGGAGCTGAATATTTGAATTTGGAAAAAAAAATTCTGGATGTTATGGAACCGTTTCTGAATAGGCAAGTTCATAAAGAAGGTTCTCGCAAGAAGGAAAGCAATTATCATATGATTTTATTTCCTTTTAAGAATTATATCGTTGCCCATATAAAGAAATATATCTAATTTTAATTTTGAAATATTATAATGTTATCATCAAAATTGTTAACCATAACCCTTAAGCTAACAGTATATAAGATTGTAATTATCTATTCTCCTTGTATTATCTTTTCTATAGTAACAAAGGAAATTCCTCTCCTTACCATGGATGTAGGTTACATAGATTAGTCGAATTACATAAATTCTTATATTTTTCTTTCTTCTTTTCTTCCATATTGCTTTTGATTTTTTTTCAACAATTGATATAAGATTACTTGATATCGTAACAATTGCAATCAAAGTGTAGCTTGTCTTTGCAAAATTAAGGTTTATTGGCAAAATGTCTCTTCACAAGATTGATATTAAAAAATTCAATGGATTGAACGACTTCAATCTATGGAAGGTGAAGATGAGAGTAGTTCTTTTCTAATAGAGATGTAGAAAAATGTTAAAAGAAGAAGAAAAGTTGTAAGAGAATTTGAGAGCGTTAGAAAAGGAAGAGATTCTAATAAGGGTGCATTGTACAATATAGTTGAGTCTAGGTGATGAGGTCACGAGGGATGTGGTTGATAAAATAATTATTATTTCGTGGTAAAAACAACTTGAAAGTAAGTACTAAAAGAAATCAATTATATATAATTTGTATCAAAAGCAGTATTTATATACCTTAAGGAAGATAGAAAATTGGCAGGAGCAAATTATCTTGGATCTAGAATGTATTGGGGATAAATTAAGGATGAGAAGCAAGCCAAAATTCTTTTGTATTCTTTACCTAATTCATATGAAAATTTTGTATTCTTAAAAAAAACAAAATAGCATTATTAGATTGGGTGATGATGGCGAATGTGTTATCAAAGGCAACAATTAAGTTAAGTGAAAAATCAAGATGTATGATGGAATTATTAGAACATTGGATACCTAGTATGTTCCTGAACTTCGAAAGAATTCTATTTTCTTAAGTACTTTTAATAGTCAATGATATAAGTTTTCTAATGATAATGGATAACTTAAAGGGTAGAGAATGCATTGATTGTGATGAAAGAGAAAGTACAACAATGACATTTATATCTTAATAGGAAAGATAATAATAGGAGTAGTGACTTTGTGTCAATCTTCAGGGAAAAAAGATTGGTATGAAACATTCAAACACGAAAAAGGTAGACTTTTGTAAGTTTCACACATTTAGAAAAAAAATCTAAAGATAAGCTTTAAGGATATTGTATTTGGGAAGTGATGTCTATCAAGACAAACATATAGAAAGAATATATTAAGGTCAATAGCAAGCAATATTAGTTCAAAAGTAGTGTTAAAATAACCTAAATAAATATTAAAAAGATTGAAAATTCTAGTTTAGGAGATAGAACTATGTTAGAAAGAAAATATTGGCACATTATAGCAAAAAATAGAGTAAGAAAGATGTCAAGTAGCCAAAGATATAATTAGAGAGACTCAATAGCGTATGCTCTGACCATTAGTGATAGGGATGGAAGTATCTTTTAGGGAACTAGAGAAAGTCAGGATTCTTATAAGAAAAAATTCACACTTTAAAGGATGCAACTTACATGTTGATAAAGTCGTTGCTCACAGAAAAGTTCTACTGGAGCTTAGACTTGGTAAATGTTCGCTCCTTTTGAAGCCTTTGGGAGCTTATAGATAGGGAGTGTTTCTCAACTAGATGTTGAAGAACTCAAGTTAAGGTAAGGTAGGGAGTGTTTCTCAATTAGATGTTGAAGAACTCAAGTTAAGGTAAGGAATTGCGAGATGTGCCACAATTTTTTGTGAAATAGAATTTCAATGATATTAAGCTTTTGGTACAATAAAATTTTAGTATCGCTAGGTATTTATGTAAGTAGAGTTTCGGTAACCTTAAATTTTGTAGAAATAAAATATTAATCATCTTTTATGGTAATAAAATTTCATTATAATTATTTTTTTAATGAGTAACCCTAGGCTATCAATAAGTCTGATAAAGATTTTGTATGTGAAATCCTCTGAAAGGTTGTAGTTATATATTATTTTCCTTTTCACAATAACAAAAGAAATTTATCTCTTTGTTATTAGACGCAAATCACACAAATTAATTGAATTATATAAATTCTTATTTTTTATATTCCTTTTTTATGTAAAATTTGATACGGTAACAAAGGTTTTAGACAAATATCGTATGGAGGCTAGTATCGTCTTCGAATAATCTCATGAACTCTTCTATGGTCAATTTTCCACAGGCCAACCACCTGTTCCGCAACTTGCAATCTTGGATACTAGTGGTTGTTTTTTTGTGGGTGAATTGCATGCGTTACAAATCTTGTTCTGAAGAGTCTGATGCCATTTTCACCCCGATAAGTCTACTACTTACACGTATATGTCCTGCCCGATAAAATAAGAGTATAATTAGTGCAAGCTTCGACGATGAGTACTCTTAACGAGTGGCCTATGTTCGTGATCCTGAATAATCAGAATATTTTATCTTTGGTCAACTTACCTTTGAATCGTCAGATAATGGAAACATGACTGTTCTTAAAATACTTTTCGGGTGTGGTCATAGAATTGTGAATGCCTACAAAGAGATGAAAATACAAGTAGAGTGTTTGGATTTAGTGTTGATGGATACCCATCTCTGATAATTGGGTTACATATTCTCTTATTATCTTGGTAACATCATGGATCCATCTTGCGAATTTAAACATTTGGTTCTTGGCGAGGAATCGTTCAGGGAAGGAGACTCATTGTTAGAAAGTAACGCATTAGCGGTCATTCTGTTAGTTACTCAACCTTTCTTTAGACAGTTACAAATCGTAGTTTTAAGGAATAAACACCACGTCTCTAGTTTGAAGGATATATTAGTTGAGTTGTTGTGATATTTGATATTGAGTTGTTAGGATAGTGGCTAGATTTTACGTATGTTGTTAGTTCTAGAATTTATTTAAAAAGTGTCTTGTTTGTCAATGTGGGCTTTCCAGAAAAATTAAAACTGTTTTCTTTACCTCTTTGTTTCGCTGCGTAAGAGAGACGTGTGAGACATTTATTAATTTTTCAGTTCTATCATCTTGTGTCAGAGCTATTGTGGCTAACAACCACGTTGGAATCAATTCAACAATTTATTGGTAAGAAAGCAAGTATAACACACTCAACAATTAATTAATAAATCTTTCCCCACTTGAATGAATCTACTAGGATTAATAATAATTACAAGTTATCTCAATAATATATAAATCAAAAAATCAATCACAAAATACAATAATTATTTAACGTGACAAAAACTCCTTCGATATGAAGGATAAAGAGCCACAGGACCTCTCTTTGTCCAAACAAATGAAATCGACTATCACAAATATTGTCTTACAGAGATCAATAGCCACAATAATCCAAAAATCAAAGACTCGATCTCATATAACCACAAATCAAAGTAGAGAATTATACTAAGAGAGCAATTAAAATAAAAGGCTTATGTTTTAACAAATTCTGAAAAAGTTCCCACCGTCCAAATCCAATCTTCACTGCCAAAAATAAAGAACAAAGAGAAAGGAATATGCTCACCAAAATTCAGCCTAATCAGACACAGAGTGACAAGTCAAAATCAGAATATGGTGAAACTCGTCAGTTCTGAAAATACCTTGAGACCAATTCGATTTTGGAACCAAAAACTCAACCTCCAGGTCTCGAAACCAAATCTTCACCGTTCAGAATGAAGAGCAATACGTCTTCAAATTGTATATTAAAAATGAGACTGATCCAACGATCAACGACTTCCTAGTTGCTGGAAATGTAAAATGGGTTAGGGTGAAAATTTTCTCATTTTGTGTAGGTTAAAAGAAAACCAACTCTCTCTCCTCTCTCACTCTCGGTAACTAAAATTTGGTTGAATATTAAGACAAAAATTAGCCCTAATGGGCTCAAAAGAAAGTAGGCTTCAACAAATTTTGGGTTTTACCATATAGGAGGGAACCTAAACCCAACAATTCTACCCCTTCCCGACTATGTGGAAGAGGTTGCTAAACCAGTACTTAATCGACAAGCTTCAAACTTCATCCTTGATAGAGCTTTTATGCAAATATCAGCATCATTGTCATCAGTATGAATCTTTTCAAGCTCAACAGACTTAGAATCCAAAACATCACGGATCTAATAATACCTCACATCAATATGTTTGGATCTACCATGGAAAGTAGGATTCTTACCAAGATGAATAGCACTCTGGCTGTCACAAAACAGAATATATCTCTTCTGTGTAAACCCGAGCTCATTCACAAGCTTCTTCATCCACAACAACTCCTTATATGCTTCAGTGGCTGCAGTGAATTCAGCCTCTGTAGTAGATAAAGCAATACATTTTTGCAACTTAGATTGCTATGCCACAACTCCCCCTACAAAGGTAATCAAATAGCTAGAAGTAGACTTTTTTGAATCAATATCTCCAGTCATATTAGAATATGTATAACCACAAAGCATAGGCTTTTGAGTCTCTTAACTCAGCTTCAAAATTGAAGAGCCATGAAGATATCTTAAAATCCACTTTACTGCATTCCAATGCTCCTTTCCTGGATTAGGAAGAAATCTACTAACAGTACTAACTGCATGAGCTATATCTGGTCTAATACCAACAGTGACATACATCAAACTTCCTACTGCAAATGCATAAGGAACCTTTTGCATTTATTCATTATCTTGCTCACTAGAAGGAGACAGCTTCAAACTCAATCTAAGAGATGGAGGAAGAGGTATACTTACAGGCTTAGCCTTAGCCATATTGAACTGATGTAGTACCTTCTCAATGGACTTCTCCTGTGAAAGCAATAACTTCTTACACTTTCTGTCACGAATGACTCTTATGCCAAGAATCTACTTTGCTAGCCTCAAATCCTTCATAGCAAAGGACTTGCTCAACTCTTTCTTCAAATTTACAATTCTGGAAGGGTTAAGACCTACAATAAACATGTCATCAACATATAACAGTAAAATGATGAAATCATTGTCTGCAAATTTTTGCACAAAAATACAATGATCAGAAGTAGTCTTCTTATAGCCTTACTGGACCATAAAAGACTTAAACTTCTTATACCATTGCATTAGTGCTTGTTTCAAACCATACAAGCTCTTCTTTAATTTGCAAACATAACTTTCTTTTCCCTTCACCATAAAACCTTCAGACTGCTCCATGTAAATCTCCTCTTCTAAGTCACCATGGAGGAAAGTAGTTTTTACATCCATCTACTCAATCTCTAAATCAAGAGTAGTAGTCAAACCCAAAATAACTCGAATTGAAGACATCTTGACCACTCGTGAGAAAATCTCCTCAAAATCAATCCCCTTTTTCTAACTGAAGCCCTTAACAACTAATCTGGATTTATACCATGGAGATGATGAATTCTCTTCTTGTTTCACCTGATAGATCCATCTATTCTTTAAGGCTTTTCTATATTTGGGAAGCTTGACTAGTTCAAAGGTCTTATTATCATACAAGGATTACATTTCATCTTTCATAGTTGCAACCCATTTCACCTTTTCCTCAATCTCAATAGCTTCTTGGTAGCATTCAGACTCCTCTGCATCTGTCAATAGCACATATTCACTAAATAATACCTAGTAGATGGTATATGATCTCTAGTAGACCTCCTGAGTGGAAATTCTTGTTCTTCACCAAGTACCTTATAATGATCATCAACTGCATAATTTACAGGAATATCAACCTCATTTGTATCTTGAGTATTATCCTAAAGTTCAAAATGATTTTCAACATTAACTGCATCAGGTGTAGGAGCTTAAGGAATTGGATCTAAATCAACCGAACCTTGAATATGAGGCTTTAATTTCTCCACTTTGCCAATATCTTCAATAATCTAATCTTCTGCAAAGATTACATCACGACTTCTGATAAGTTTCTTCTTAACATAGTCAGAACACCGATAGCCAAACTCATCTTGACCATAGCCAATGAAGATACACTGTCTTGTCTTGGAATCTAGCTTGGATCTTTCATCTTTAGGAACAGGAACAAAACATTTGCAGCCAAATACTCACAAATGGTCATAGGAAGGCTTTCTACGATACCAGAATCTATCAGGAACATCATTCTGCAGAGCAATAGGAGGAGTTAGATTGATAACATGTGTAACTGCATACAAAGCCTCACCTCAAAAAGAATTAGGTAGTTTGGCATCTGAAAGTACCCTTTTAACTCTCTCCATCAAAGTTCTATTTATCCTTTCTACCAAGCCATTCAACTGTGGAGTCTTAAGAGGTGTCTTATGGTGTCTAATACCATGCTCTCTACAATATGAATTAAAAGGCCTACAGTATTATCAGTACGGACACATTTCAACTTCTTACCTGTTTCTCTCTCAGTATAAGCATGAAATTCTTTAAATGCACCAAGTATTTGATCTTTCGTCTTCAAAACCCAAACCCAAAGCTTCCTTGAATGGTCATCAATAAAAGTTATAAAATATTATGCACCACCAAATGATTTTTCCTTCAAAGGACCATACACATCTGAGTGTACCAACTTAAGTAACTCTCCCTTCCTGGAAGGAGGATGACGTTTAAAGGACACCCTTTTCTATTTTATAACTAAGAAATGAACACAAGTCTCTAACTCTCCACCTTTCAAACCAGAAAGTAAATTGTTCTTAACTAGAATATTCAATCCCTTCTCGTTGATGTGACTTAACCTCTTGTGCCATAAATTTGAAGAGCCATCACTCTCAACAGCATTTACAAGATTTGTAGGGATTGTAGTTTGTAACCAATACAAGCCTGAAGCTTTAAACCCTCTAGCTATAACCAAAGAACCTTTATAAACCGCGTCGTGCTCAAACAAATTTGTTTCATATCCATCATGAAACAAATTTTCACAAGAGATCAAATTCAACCTCACATCTAGTGAATGTTTAACATTCTTAAGCACCAACTTCATTCCAAGTTTAGTCTCCACAGTCACAGTGCCAATGCCCACTACTTTGGATATATTTTCATTACCCATCCGTAAAATTCCAGAATCACTAGGAATATAGGATGTGAAAAGTTCTCTCCTTGAAGCAACATGGTGTACATCACCACTATCAAGTACCCAAAGAATCTCATTGCTAGCAATAATAATCATATCTCTCCTTCATGAACAACTGCTAAATCAACTGAAGAGCAACAACAACCCGATCATTGTTATCATCATTTCCCTTATTTTCTTGCTTGCCTTTGTTACACTTGTTCTCCCTCTTCCACTTAAAACAATACTTCTTGATGTGCCCCATTTTATCACAATAACGACATTTAAGGTTCTTATAACTTGACTTTGATTTACTCCTGATCTTGCCTCCCCTTACTTTCTAGCAACCAAAATATCTTACTATGATGTGGAAGTCCCTTGAGTTCTCTTTCTCACTTCTTCATTCAGAACACCACTCTTCACATACTACATGGTTACAATACCATCAGGAGCAGAATTTTTCCAAGATACTTTAAAGTTCTCCTAAGAATCAGGGAGTGTATTCAACAACCATAGTCCCACAATGTCCTCATCAAATTTCACACCCATCCCAAACAACCAATCAAAGATACCCTGAAATTCATTCACATGGTCAAGAACCAAGCTCCCTTCTTTATACTGCAAGTGTATGGCTTGTTTAAGCAAGAATAACTTATTGTTGTCAGTTTTAGAAGCATACAAAGATTCAAGCTTCTCCCAAAAAGTCTTGGTATGTGTATCATTGACAATATGATTCAATACATTATCCTTAACCCATTGTCTAATAAAGCCACATACTTGTTGATACTCAGACTCCCATTCTTCATCAGACTTAGACTCAGGCTTATTAGTAGCAAATATAAGCAAATGCCACTTCTTTAAAAATAGAAGATCTTTCATCTTTCCTTTCCAAGTGAGATAGTTTGTGCCATCCAAACAAATCATTTTACTCATATTTACCTTCATCATTCAAACAAGCAAAAATATACCCAATTAACAAATTAAATAGGCTCCAATACCACTATGTTGGGAAGGAAGTGGGTATAACACACGCAACAATCAATCAATAAATCTTTCCCCACTTGAATAAATCTATTAGGAGTAATAATTAGCAAAATTTTGCAACAAACTAAATGATCACAAGCTACCTCAATAATGCACAAATCAAAAAACCAATAACAAAAAATAATAATTATTTAACGTGGCAAAAACTCCTTCGGTTTGAAGGATTAAAAACCACAAGACCTTTCTTAGTCTAAGAAAATGAAATCCACTATCACAAATATTGTCTTACAGAGATCAACAGACACAATAATCCAAAAATCAAAGGCTCAATCTCATATAACCACAAATCAAAGTAGAGAACTACATTAAGAGAGCAATCATAACAAAATACTTCTGTTCTAACAAATTCTGAAAAAGCTCCAGCCGTCCAAATCCAATATTCACCATTCAAAATAAAGAATAATGAGTAAGGAACATGCTCACCAAAATTCAGCCTGATCGGACAAAGAATGATAGACCAAAATTAGAATATGGTGAAGCTCGTCAATTCTGGAAACACCTTCAGACCACTCCGATTTTGGAACCAAAAACTCAAACTCCAGACTCCAAATCAAATCTTCACCGTTCAGAATGAAGAACAATATATCTTTAAACTGTATATCAAAAATGAGACCAATCTAATGGTGAATGACCTCTCAGTTGCCAGAAATGTAAAACAAGCTAGGGTGAAAATTTTCTCCTTTTGTATAGGTTGAAAGAAAACCAACCCTCTCTCTTCTCTCACTCTCGGTAGTTAAAATTTGGTTGAATGGTAAGATAAAAATTAGCCCTAATGGGCTCAAAAGAAAGTAGGCTTCAACAAATTTTGGGTTTTACCATATAGGAGGGAACCTAAACCTAACACAATTCTTTGCATTCCTATCTTTAAAGGAGGAGGATATGATGCTTGGAGTAATAAAATGAAGACTCTCTTATTTCCTAGGATCTAGGGGAGCTAGTAGAAAAGGGGTATAGTGAAGATGCTAAGGCTCTCTTTTTTATTCGACAAGTTATAGATGAAACTATTTTTCCTAGCATTGAGACAACCATCTAGTCGAAGGAAGCGTAAGATTTGCTTCTAAAGTGATATTAAGGTACTACAACGGTATAAATTGTCAACTTGCAAACTCTTCGTCAAAATTTTGAAAGTTCCTTTATGAAAGATGGAGACTCTTTTGACACATATTCCACTAAGCTGATAGAGATTGTTAATCAAATCTAGAGATATGGTGAAGATGCGACTGAGCAAAAGTTGGTTGAAAAATATTAAAGAGTTTGCTAAAAAAAATGAACTCAAAGTGACTGCTATAGAAGAGGCAAATGACATAAGTGAGTTAACAATTGATTAGCTACTTTGATCTCCGTAGTCTCATGAAGATGGGCTATAGTGAATCTCATAAATTTCAATTCTATTATTGTAATAAATTTGATCATATTTGAAAATATTGCAGGTTAAATGAAAAGTATGAAAAAACATGCCAAATTTGATGAGCAAGACACAAAAGATGATAGTGAGAGTTTGTTGCTTACGTATTCACTACAAGAGTTAAGACATTTAGTGACAATTGTTTTGTGACTAACTATTATTTCGTCACAAATACGAGACAAATACGAGGTTTTTTGTGACAAGATAATGGATTGACACTATTGTTTGGATTAATTGTGATGATTTATTTTTTTGTCACTAATACAATAGTAATTGTGACAATTTAGTATCATTCACAATTAAGTTGTCACTATTAATATGTTAATAGTGACAACTTTTCTTTTATCACTAAGTTTTGTCATTAAAAGCCTATACAATTTGGCTCTAAAATGATTTTAGCGAGAATAAATTATAATTGTGACAAAACATATGTTAATAGCTAATATTTTCTATTTGTTGTGACAAAACATAGTTTGGTCACTAAGATTTTGTTCTTTTTTTTACGAAACGGTTAATCGTCACATAATATTTAACTTGTTGTGACAAAAAAAATTGTCAATAAATATTCAATTAATTAGTGTCTACTTCATATTGTCACAATAACCAAACTATAACTACGATCACAACTATTCGTAATTTAGTGACAATGTTTTTGTGACTAACTATTTTTTTCATCACAAATACGATATTTTTTAGTGCCAAAACAATTGATTGACACTATTGTTTTGATATCTGTGATGATTTATATTTTTGTCACTAATACATTGGTAATTGTGGCAATTTAGTATCTTTCACAGGTAAATTGTCACTATTAATATATTAATATTGTTAAATTTTATTTTATCACTAAACTTTGTCGCTAAAAGCCTATGAAATTTGGTGCCAAAATAATTTTGGTGGGAATTAATTGTAATTGTGACAAAACATATATTGGTAACTACTATTTTCTATTTGATGTAACAAAACATAGTTTGGTCACTAACATTTTTTTCTTGTTGTGACGAAACGATTTATCATCACACAATACTTTACTTATTGTGAAGAAAACTTTTGTCAATAAATATTCAATTAATTAGTGTCTACTTAATCTTGTCACAATCACCAAACTATAACAATGGTCACTGTCATTTGTAATTTAGTGACAATTTTTGTGTGCCTAAGTATTATTTCGTCACAGATATGAGGTTTGTTGTGACAAAACAATTGATTGATACTATTACTTAGATTAATTGTGATGATTTATTTTTGTGTTGTTAATGCAATGGGAATTGTGACAATTTAGTGACTTCACAATTAAACTGTCACTATTAATATACTAATATTGTCAAATTTTCTTTTATCACTAAGCTTTGTTATTAAAAGCCTATGTACTTGTTATGACGAAAACTTTTGTCAATAAAAATTTAATTAGTTAGTGTCTACGTATTATTGTTACAACAACCGAACTATCACTATGCTCACTACTATTTGTAATTTTAGTGCCAAAAATTTTTGTTGTCACTTGATCAACTTTTTGTTACAAAAGTTATTATCAATATAAACGTAACAAATTAATGATAAATATTTGTTTTTATAATAAAAAATTAAAATTAACCAAAACAAAGATAAATTTTGTCACTATTGTAAAAATTTTAGAGACCAGAAACTACTTGCATGATTTTTCTTTAATATGATTATTTACAAACAAATTTAAATATTTTCTTATAAAATATTCAAACTACATATATTGATAATCCAAAAGTAATATTTTAAATATCATAGATATTTGGTATACTTAACTTTGAAATTTTATCAAAATAATTAAATGTTGAAATATAATAAAAATCTTGTTCCAAAATACTAAGCAAAACTCTTAACCTATTGAAAATTAAAAACGAAGTTCTTGCCAATGCTCAATCATTGTCATCATCACCTTCCTCATCTTTACTTACTGAATTTGTTTTATCATCATCCATAAAAGTATCTTCATCACAATCAGTTTTGTCATCTTCTCCAGCACTCATAGGATCAATATCCATTCATTCATTTTAGTAACATTTTTAGGTTAATTTATTTATTTTTATTGAGTTTGTTATTTATTTTATTTTTCTTATTTCTTCGTAGAAAGCATGAGTTTCATTTCAAATTAGACCCAAGAATTTGTTCACGAGACATCCATAATTTTGCATGGACGAAGTGAAATTAAAAGTGGAAGTAAGCTAAAAGAGAGCAAAACGACGGTAGACCCAAAACACCATCAGCAAAAGGTCCAAAACGTAGGCAACATAAGCAGGAAATGACATCAGAAGGAAGGAATCAAACAAATTTGTGCTATGTTTGCAAGAGTGGTGAGGGTTTTAATAAGAGTAAATAGTGAAGTGGGCCAAGATTTTACAAGAGGAGAATAGAAATAGAGAGTAGCGGACAAGGAGGAAAAGAAAAACGTTTTGACGTTTTAGGTTTTTAATTTGAGGAGATAAGTGGGACTAGCGGCAACAGAGGGGAGACGCGGTAACAAGTGACAGAGGCAAGTAGCTACACAGAAGGATTGACGCGAGGGACAAGACGCAGGCAGCACTCCAGGATTTTGACGCATGCAGGAGAGAGTAGCTGCAAAAGAGACTAGACGCATGCGAAGGGACGCCGCGTGCAAGGAGACTAGACACAACAGAGACCTGAACCAGACGATGTCACACCTGAGTTCTTCGTTCCTAGGTATGTGAATCAAAACTTCAGTAATCAATACAAAGCAACTATTGGCGCTGATTTCTTAATGAAAGAAGTCCAGTGCGAGGATAGGTTGTTCAAATTGCAGGTTACAATTTCAGATTTTCTTTTTTGGGTTTAACCAATGGATATTAGATGAATGCTAATCATATGTGTTCATAGACTTCTCTTTTATGGTTTATGTCTATGTGTTGTTTAAGTTCTATACCTTGTGTTTAGAAAGTAGGAAAAAATGATGCAGAAGAATGAGTAATATTTCAGTTGAATGCTGTTGGCATGAAAATGGTAGAAATATGGTAAATAAATTGGTAATGCCAATTATTGGTTTGGATTAACTGAAGCATAGTAGTCACATGAATATTTGTTAGGTTCTGATGTTGTGTTGCCTACCAATGAGTATAGAGTTCATCCACTGCATATATGTGGACTGTGAATCATTTGACAACTTCTTGAATAGTTGTTCATTGTGTGTCCAGTGTAAAATGCTTTGGAAGCATTACCATCATTGGACAGAGTAGGCATTTTCACTTTGAAATCATATATTCTTGATTTCAAAGCTCTACCATATTCAATACCTTTCCGAATCATTATCTTGGCCTTTGTATCACTTATTCCAAGGACGTTATGACCTTCCTTTCCCAGATAAAATCACATTCCTCTGATATTGTTCTACTGGTCATTGAATTTGTATTGATGTTTTAATCATTACGCTGGCCTTCACTATCTGTGAGATCAAGATTAAAAGCTTGGAAGTTCACATCAGTGAAGCCTCTAGTCAATAAAAGTCAAATGTTGGTTCAGATTCATCTTCTAGAACTTCATTTCCTAAGGGACATGGGGATGGAGATACCTCAGCAGTAACTAAGAAAAAAAGACGTGATACTCTCATTGAGGTCTGCCACACTTTGCAAACCATTAAGCTAAGTAATCTTGCATAACAGGAATAACTCACTTGAACATGAAATTAGGGAGGCTGAGTTTTTTTCTTAACAATTCCACATGCTAACCTGAAAAAATGAGGATATCTAAGAGCACTACCATGTTTCTACCTTTCTATAACATAGAAGATAGGATCATTTGAGTTATAAGGCCTTTCAATAAAATATATGATTTTACGGTTATGTTCTCTTTTAACAAACTAAAGATGAGTTGTTGATCTGAAGATGAGATGTGTAGTTTTTTAATTATGCCCTATTTTTCTTAACCTACTATATAGTTCAACATGTTTCACTTATGTAGATACATATAGAACCACATTTCATGTATCACTTCTGCTGGTCCCACTACTTATTATATATATAAGTGAAAATTAAGTTTCTTTGTATGACACATGCAGGCCACTAATTTTTTTCCTTATTTCCTGTATGTAGAGATTACATGAAGAAAATGAAAAATTGATTGGTAGATTAACAGAAAAAGCATCATCAACTGGATCTCCATAGGTTCTCTTTTCATCTGACGAACATTTCTGAAGAATGTTGATACTTCACTTTCAATTCATTGTCACTATTGTGTGCTTATCACCTAAAAAATAGTGTAAAGCTTATATTAGGATATCATTGGCAAGACTTTTGAACCCTTCTTGGATAGAAACTTGTGTGTAGAGTAGTTTTTTCACTTTACTTCAAGAATATTGGTCTTTAGGTTCTACTCTTTCCATTATAAAAGATTCTATGTATTGGAACTTAGAGATCATTTATCTTGGTCCAAGTTATTTGAAATGTTGATGTTATGTATATATTGTCATGATATTTTTTTATCTCTCTCAGGTTTTTGCTGTAGAGCTTTTTAACAGATTTTGTCAATATCGAATTTCACAGGTGTGTAGATATATGCAAAACATTTCGTTACAATTTTAAGAATTTTTTTATCTTTTTCTGATGTTGACTGGTAAAGTGATAATGTCATATTCACCATTGTGTTTTTCATTAAGTTTGCTATATGTTCTAATGCTACCATTTCATGGACTTAATAGGGCTTAC
>JANSVA010000008.1:8239141-8249207 GCA_025504915.1 Erythroxylum reticulatum | reverse complement strand
TACCTATACTTTCCTTTAGTGATATCTTCAAATCCCTTGAGAATTTCTTAAATCTAATGATAGATTTGAGTTCCTTGACCCTAAATTAGCTTAGAACACCTTGATTTAGGTTGAAGAATCAAAAAGAAAGGTAAATTTTGTTGATGGACAAAACTTCCTCTTCTTCCTCTCTTTTCTCCTTTCTTCTCCTTTCTTTTAATTAAAACTAGATAGTTTAAGTCTTAAATGGGGGTGAACTTCCATACATAAGAAGAGTGTAGAATTTTGACTCTTATTTGACCAAAATATGGTGAATTTACCATTTTGCCCTTAGGTTATATGAAATTACCATTATACCCTCCAAACTTTCCCATATTTGCAATTAAGCCCAAAATTTGGGAATCACCAACACTTTTATTTCCATTTTGGTTCTTGGACTTTTGAAAATTATAATTAAGCCCCTTAACTTTATAAAATTACAAATTGGTCCTCAAAGAATTGAAAAATTACAATTAAGTCCTTTAACTTTTACAAATTTTGCAATTAAGCCCATATGTACATCAACTTTTCCAATTTAGCTTTCTAAGTGCCCAATGAGTCTATAAATCATGTTTAATCACCACTAAGGCATTAGAACTCATTTAATTTAACCACTATGGTCATATCCATCCAATGGACTCGATTTTACACACTTAAAAGCTTGTATGTTAGAAATTTCCAAGATTTCGCATACCGATAAACTTTAAGTTTAGGTAAGGGCACATAATATTATATATCACTAGCATACGATCCAAAAGGATTCAATTACATCTTCGAACTCATATACAATCATGTGTATATCAATACACAGTCGTATCTCCAAATACAGAACAACACAAAAGGGCTCAGAAAGTCCGATGTTACATGTCAAGTAGATTTATAAGCTCAAATTCAGACCTGATGGATTAATATAAAAGTATAAAGCACACCTAGTTGCACGAGGTTATATGCAGCAGGAAAGTATTGATTTTGAAGAAACCTTTTCACCTATAGCTAAATTTGATATATCAAAACTATTTTGGCAATTGCTACACATTGTAGATGGAATGTTTATTAGTTTGATATTAAATCTACATTTCTCAGTGGTGTCTAGGAAGAAGTTTTTGTAGATCAACCAGTAGGTTATATAGTCAAAGGATAAGAAAACAAGGTCTGTATGCTTAAAAAAAGCTTTGTACGACCTTAAACAATCACCTAAGGCTTGGTACTAGAGAATTGACAGCCATTTTAGCAAACTTGAACTCCCTAAAAGTTTAAGTGAGCCAACTTTATATGAAGCATGTAAATATAATGAGATACTTATAGTATGTTTGTATGTAGATAATTTAGTTTATACTTTAAACAACATTGCTTTGCTGAAGGATTTTAAAAAGCCGATGATCAAAGAATTTGAAATGTCAAATTTAGGTTTGATGAGCTATTTTTTGGAGCCGGAGGTGAAGCAAACTAACGGTGGAATTTTTTTCTCTCAAGAGAAATATATAAGGGATCTTCTTGAGAAATTCCAAATGCAATATTGTAATTCTGTGAAAACTCCCCTCAACAACAACCAAAAGTTTAGTCTAAAAGATGGTGCAAATAAGATAGATGGCAGTAGTTTTTGTAGTTTAATGGTAGCTTGTCGTGTGTCACCAATAGCAAGACTGATATCATGCACGAGTCCAGGTATATGCAAAAATCAAGTAAAATACACCATAGTGCTGCTAAAAGGGTTTTGAGATATTTGAAAGGGATCATTTCCTATAGGATTTGGTATTCTAATCTAAGTAATAAGCTTTTGTGCAGATTTTCTGATAATGATTGGGTAAGTTCGCTAGATGATTGAAAAAGTACCTTTAGCTATGCTTTCAATCTTGGTTTAGAAGTTGTGTTTTAGAGTTCAAAGAAGCAACCATCCATAGCTCTTTCCTCATCAGAAGCTAAGCATATAGTTGTTATTACAGCAGTCTATCAAGCAATTTGGTTGCGTCGTTTACTTAGTGATATGAAGTGAAAGCAAGTTTCTAGAATAACTATTTTTTGTGACAATCAGTCCACTATTGTTATGATAAAGAATCTAGTATTTCATAGTCGATCTAAGACATTGAGACTAAGCATCATTTCATTAAGAACTTAGTCGCAGAAGAAAGTGTAAGGATGACTTATTCAAAAAGCGACGAACAACTTGCACATATGTATACAAGGTCTCCGCCTCTTGCAAAGTTTGAGAAGTCAGAGAAATGTGTTAGTTGTTGTAAATTTCTGCATTACGGGAAGTGTTAGAAAGTAACACAAAAATTAATGGGCTGCAAATGATTTAAGAACCATCATCAAATGTTATCTCCTATTATTTGCCAACATAATGTATTAAAATCTTCTTCTCCTAGGGATGATAATTTAACAAACATGGTCGAACCAATTCTTGAGATATGTGATTGAAATCTTGATAATCTAACAAATAAGTACCCATAGTATTAAGGTTGGGCTAATCCCTCCGAAATAAGATCAAAAGAGATTTTGGCTTTTTGCAATAACATGACCATTGGGAGAAGGAAAAATGGAATTCCGAATTCGCACCAAATCGTACGTTTTATAATACTACTAGACGTCATGTTTTTTGTGAAATAACCAAAATTATTAATTATGTCATGTAACACCAAAATGAGTGAGACGACGTCGTCATTTAATGAAAAAATGAGCATAACATGTGATTCACAAATAAAAATCCATAAACGATAAATGATAATTTTTTTAAAAAAATTAAGGATTAAAAGGGAAAATATCTAATATATGATATTTCAGTATAACTAATTCTAATTTTATATTGTTTGGAGTGTTTTACTTTACCCAAAGCGGAAAAGAAACGGTAACTTTAGATGTGGTCTGGGAACACCAGTCCCAGCAACCTTATCCTTAGTTTCTAGTAAGTAATTTCCGAAATCAGACGCAAGGACACCGTCTCCAATTCTGCTTTAGTTTCTAGTAAGTAATTTCCGAAATCAGACCCAAGGACACCGTCTCCAATTCTGCTGATTTCATACAATGTCTGCATACGTACACGTTGTCCCCGACCTCACCACCTTTAACACCCGAGCTCGCTTTGACTCTAGAGCACGTATCGGTGCTAGCTCAGCTGTCAGATGCTGCGTGACGACGACGACGGCGACCCCCGAGTCTCAACGAGTCACACTTAAGAACGGCAACGATTCCCTTGACATATGCCGTGTCCTGAACGGTATGTGGCAGACTAGCGGCGGTTGGGGCCGTATTGACCGCAACGACGCTGTGGAGGCTATGCTTCGTTACGCCGATGCCGGACTCACCACTTTCGACATGGCCGATCACTGTACAGTTTCTCCATCTTCATTTGTTTTTCTTTATTTTTAAATTCATTTCCATTTTATTTTGTCAACGTTTGCACCTATGCCCTTGTTTTTGTTTGATGCGACGAGTCTGTAATTGTAGAAAACTACCCCGTGCATTCAAAAACTATTTATTTACGAAATTGTATCACCTTGAATGGAGGAGAGGGAGAGTGAAACAAGGAAATGGATAAGGTGAAGAATGGCTTGAATTTGGTTCTGAGGAGAGCAATTCTGAGTGTTCAAAGAATAACAAAGATTGAATCTTTCTCCGTTTCCTTATCTCTGCATAGTTTAGGTTCATCCAACTTGATATGGCAGAATTTTCTCATCATTACTTCGGCATTAGCTTCATATTCAATCCAATCAGAGCAGAAACAACAAAAATCGTGGAGATCAGAAAGTTCATTCTCAACCCGTTGGGTTGTTTGTTTTCCGACGAGAGGCGGAGGACTACAGTGAAGAAGGGAAAGGATTCATTGAATCTGTGCCGCATTGTGAATGGAATGTGGCAGACCAGTGGTGGTTGGGGGAAGATTAGACGGGACAATGCTGTCAATTCTATGCTCCAATATGCTGATGCCGGACTTGATACTTTTGACTTGGCGGACATATTTAAACATTAGTGACGCTTCAAATCTCTTTTCTAGCTTTTGCAACGATTAACTAGAGATGAATTCTTATTGAATTGAAGTGTGGTATAACTGGAAAACATTTGATGGAATTCCCAGCTACTTTATTGTTTACTTTGTACTTTGTATGATAAATCTAAATAGCTTCAAACTTTTATATTATGTTGAATTATAAGCTCTAAGGTATATTCTATATATTCCTTTCATAAATGTACTTCTCATTCCTTTGATTCCTTCCATATAACAGATGGACCTGCTGAAGATCTTTATGGAATCTTCATCAATCGAGTACGTCGAGAGCGCCCAGAAGAATTCTTGGATAAGATTAGGGGGTGAGGGACAATCCCATTATGAGTTTTAAGTGGTAAATCATAGCTTTCTGTTATGCAGTACTGTGATAATGACCTAAACTCTCCTGGTGAATCGTATAGAGATCCTAGGTAGGTAAATTTAGACTTTATGTTTACCTATTACCAAATGTAGATTTAACTGTAATTGCATGTATTGCAGTCTTACAAAGTGGGTGCCACCACCTGTTAAGATGACAAGTAGCTATGTTAGAGAGAACATTGACATTTCACGAAAGAGAATGGATGTTTCTTCATTGGATATGCTTCAGTTTCATTGGTATATGACACTTTCAAGTTCCCTTATCTTTTAGATGATGTCGCAAGATAAATAATGCACATGATTTTGTTCTTTACTTTTCCTTTTGATGGTTTTGTAGACATTATGGAAATCTAAGAACAAATTACATACTGATTTGCTACACATAATCTTAGCATGATAAACTTAATTAACACCAGATCTTAATTCCTTTCATGTGTCAACATTTCACAAGGTTCTGAGAACACTGTGGTTATTATATTTAAATTTTCTTTTTTACACAGGTGGGACTATTCCAATCATGGTTACCTGGATGCCCTTAAACACCTGACAGACCTGAAAGAAGAAGGTCAGTACAATTGTTGATGGTGACATTAGAATTCTCTCTTTATTCGATTCATTACTTTAGCCAGTGGCATGCAGGCAAGATTAAGACTGTTGCTCTAACAAATTTTGATACTGAGAGGTTACAGATTATTCTGGAAAACGAAATTCCTGTTGTCAGCAATCAGGTGAGTTTTATAGAGAATATTATGCCATCATTTATTTGCATATAACATCATAGATATAAACTGTATATTCTACATCAGGTGCAACATTCAATTGTGGATATGCGACCTCAACAGAAAATGGCAGAGCTTTGTCAGCTTACAGGAGTTAAACTAATAACGTTCTCTCTCTCTCTCTCTCTCTCTGTGTGTGTGTGTGTGTGTTCCCTTCTCATTATGTTTGCATTCAGTTATTCATGGAAAATGATATTTACCTCTGTTCATTAAATCAAGCACAAAATCTTATATTAGAGACATTGTCTTTCTGCTTTCTATTCAATTTTTCTTTTCATTATTCTCCCTATCACCACAAGTTCTTGTTGTATCCGTGGATTTGCCAGTTTCTACTTATGAGGCTACTAAAATATAATCTGTGAGGGCCATCATGTTTCTGCAATAAATAAAAAAATTGAAACAACTTAGTGTGAACAACTGACATGTAGTTGTTTTACATATGATTATTCCTGAATGCAGGTATGGAACAGTATTAGGTGGGTTATTATCGGAGAAGTTTCTGGACACAAATTTATCTATTCCTTTTGCTGGGCCTCCTTTAAACACCCCCTCCCTCCAGAAATACAAAAGGGTACGACTTAAGAATTCCAGTGACTAATAAATATGCAGGATGGTTATTACGGATGTTTCATGTCCATCTGTCTATTGTGTTTGCGTTGACATTGTCAATTATGAGAATTTTGTGTATTAAAGGTGCATTTGCATATGACAGATGGTTGATGCGTGGGGAGGATGGGGTTTGTTCCAAGTTTTGCTTCAAACACTTAAAATAATAGCTACCAAACATGGGATTTCTATTCCAACGGTTGCTGTGAAGTACATACTAGATCAGGTAAGCCTTTTTTCTTTTGTTTTTGGGTCATCTCCAAGGTGTTATCATATCACTGTCATTTTCATACAAATATACCAATGAATAACAGCCAGCAGTGGCGGGATCAATGATAGGCGTTCGCCTTGGTTTGTCTGAGCACATTAGTGATTCTAATGCCGTGTTTTCACTAGTCCTGGACGATGAGGATATAAGCAGCATACAAGAAGTTTCACAACGGGGAAAAGATCTGCTAAAAGTGATAGGTGATTGTGGAGATGAATATAGACGTATCTGAGATCCTTTCCTTTGGAGATATTGTAGATTGTGGCGATTAATATAGACGTATCTGAGATCCTTTACTTTGGAGATACTGTAAAACTCATTTTTCTGAGACCACATCATCTGCTCATCAAATAATGCATTATACGTTCATTGATTACAGATAGGTTACGCAGGAACAAAATCATGTTTATAGATGGAGTCAAGGGTTCGATTTTTCACATGTTAACAAAGGACTCGGGTTGTGCTTACCCATCATTTCTACTGCAAAGTCTTCAGTTGATATACTAACCCACACCCATACTTGAGGGCAAAGCGTAGTAGCTCAAGCACATTAATTGTAAGGGTCTTCATAACCTCAAATTGAAAAACACAACAAAGCAGAGCCCTAAGCAAACCGATCAATCTATCGAATAAGCGCTAGGAAAGAAAATGCTGAAATATTAAAAAATGAGAAGAAATTTAATCTTCCTCCTCGCCTTCATTCTCCGCAATCATGAAGTATCTGAGCTCATAAACATTACGGTCCTTGTTGGAAGCAATAACCCTCAACCAGTCTCGCACGTTGTGTTTCTTCAAGTATTTCTTGGTCAAGTACTTGAGATATCTGTACACAGAATATGCCCAAACGATTAATAAAAAAGGAATCAAATTTTGAACAACTAAAACTGAGATTTATACCTTCTGGAGAAGGCGGAATCAGAATTAACGGTGATCTTCGACTTGTCGCGGGTGACGGTGACGGAATCGCCGAGAGCACCAGCTTTTCCGGCGATTTTGATGCGTTCTTGGAGGAACTTCTCAAGAGATGCAACCTCCATGATCTTATCTTCCACCGGCTTCGAGCAGTCGATTGTGAACATCACGCCGTTCTTTTTTCCCTTCGCGCCAGTGGCACCGCCACTAGCTCCTCCGACCCTGCCCATATTTCCTAAACGAATTTTAGCGACCGCCGCAGGTAAGTGAAGTGAGGAGACAAAAGCCGGTAATCGGTGACTAGGGTTAGGGTTTTATTGCCAACAGATTCCCATCAGATTGGGCTTTAACGTTTCAAGCCCTAACTTTGGGGCTAAATGTAAATTGGTGAATTCTGCATAACGCTCAACTCCTCTTCATCAATTATAAGTATAATACGAGTCTACTCATTACAAGGAGCAATTTCATATTTAAAATTTATTAAATCCTTTAGTTTTTTTTTTCAGAGGAAAAAAAAGACCAAAACTTTAACAATCTAACTAGCACATTGCTTTGCGGTACATTGCTCCTTGCTTGTCCCGGTGAATTAGTTTCAGAACTGACAACGGAAGCTCTTGAAGATGATGTATGCCTGAGCTGGCTAGGATTGCGAGGGCGACCAGGTTATCCACACACTGATTTTCTTCACGATGCATATGTTGAATATGCACCTACCAATCTCTTTGAAGTAACCTACGGGTACTTGTCAACAAAAAATTATTAACGTCAAACTTTGTATTGGAAGAGGATAGAAGGTTAACGACTTCTAAAGAGTCCACTTCGAACATAACTCGGCGATACCCCAGCGACCAAGCCAAAGTGAGGCTTGAGTGGACTCCCCAGAGTTCTGCCATAAATGGCGAGCTTCTTCCAATGTGATGAAGAAACCCTCCAAGCCACTAACCGTGCCAGTCACGAATTAAACCACCGCGCGGTAGCTATGGACGACGCTTGCTTAACCGCTCCGTCTGTGTTGAATTTTACCCAATCCTTTGGCGGTTTGGACCACCCCACTAGACTGCCCCACTGATAGTCCCTGGGTTAAAAGAACACAACTTTCCACTGCTCTAGCCTGACTATCCACTCCACAAACTCCATAACTGCTTTCATACCGTCTTCCAGCCAAACAAAATCGGCTTCAAAACAAAAGACTTTTATTACACCACTTTCAAAGCATTTAGCAGGTGATTCCAAAAATAGTAACCCATTCCCCTTGCAGCACCTATGAGTGTTTCATGATATTGGATTTCACTCATATCTCCTCATCTTAGTGAAAGAAGTCTGTATTGACTACCTACGAGGGAAATTTACTCCAAAAGTCTCGCACTCTTGGGCAGTCTCGGATGACATGGAGTGTAGACTCTTTCTGTCTGCATATGTGACAGCTGCTATTCGTTGCAATATGTCACGCTACTCTTTATTGGTTAATCATGAGTTTTTTCTTGGTCATTAACTAGAGGAAAGCTTTGATCCGCTGAGGCCTCATCCATTTCCAAATTAAGTCCTAGAGATTAACAGAACTATCCGAGAAATGCCCTTCGATTAAATCACTGTGAAGTTTGTCCCCTATGTTCAGTTTGTCCTCATCTCAAGGTATCATCCGCTGTAGCTTCTGTGTTTGGGGTTATCTCTGCAATGTTCATGCATATTGTGGAAGGAAGGTACTGTTGAAACAAATTCCACTTTTAGTTTCCATCCTCGTTCTTTATATCCACGACTTTAGCATAAAGGAAACTATCAGTTATTGGAGAGGTGGCCACCGAGATTAGAGGACCCCAATCTTTCACCCAATTATCTAGCCAAAAGGAGATGTGATTACCATTTCCCAGTTTCCACTGGATACCTTGGTAGACGAATTACCAAGTTGCCGAAATTTTCCGCCAAAAACTCGATGCCCCTGGCCTTTCTATAGTAATAGGGATGTGGTACGATTCCATACAATATTTAGCCCTTAAGATCCTGACCCATAAGGCTTCCGGTTGTGTAATTAAAGCCTAGCCCATCTTTGTTAATAAAGCATCGTTGGATGCTCTAATTCGCTTGATGCCTAAACCCCTGACCTTTTTGGGCTTACAAATAGAATCTCATTTAACAAGGAACATTTTCCTCTATTCTTCTGTGGAACCCTAGATAAAATTACGCATGATGCGCTCCAAGTCATCACAGAGTCTTCACAACAGTTGAATAGGTTGCATCTTGAAAATAGGGAGGGTCGATATCACAGATTGGGTTAAGGTGACTCATTCTGCTAGCAACAAGTGCTTTGCACGCCACCCTGTTAGTTTATTTTAGGCGTTGTCTAGGATATGCTGATGTGTGTTTTGCGAGGTATGCTCATGGAGCAAAGACACTCCTAGATATTTACCAAGATTATTCGTACTCGTAATTCGTAGGGCTTGACTGAGTCGGTGTGCGGTTTTCGGGGAAACGTTCTTGAAGAAAAAAATCATCATTTTATCCATTTTAACCTTCTGCCCAGATGCCTTACAGAACATCTCCAAAGTCTTTGCGATTACTTGTGTCTGGGTATTTGTAGCTTCAGCAAGTAGAACCAGGTAATCTGTAAAGAAAAGATGTGATAGGGGGCCTTGTAGGACTCAATTTTATCGAACGTTAATGACCTTGTCCCACTTCTCTTGATATAAAATGGCCTAGATGCTCCATGCACAGGACAAAAAGGTACAGCGATAGCGAATCGCCTTATCTAATCCCTCTAAAGGGGCTGAAGGGATCCAAAACTGTGCCTTGCCAAGCCACCTGCATGGACACTATCGTAACACACTGAATAATGACCCAGATCAGATGTTCAGGAAAACCAATGTCTTCTAGGGTGTTTTGAATAAATTCTCATTAAATCCGGTCATAAGCTTTTTTCAGGTCCACTTTAATCGCTAAATATCCTATCCTCCCTGTCTTCTTTCTCATTGAGTTCACTCTAGGTGATTCTTCAATCGATTAATGATTACTTTTGAGAGAATTTTGAAAGTCACATTGTAGAGACTAATCGGTCGGAATTGGGTGATACTAGAAGGGGAGGCGTTTTTGGGGATCAAGACTAGGATGGTCTGATTAAGATCCTTT
>JANSVA010000008.1:8190726-8203526 GCA_025504915.1 Erythroxylum reticulatum | reverse complement strand
CTCTAAAGCATAAAGAGGTTGAGAGAGCATAAGAAGTCGGGCTTCAGAAAGCGGTGAGAAAAGGCTAGAGAGCGGGAATGGTTGGATAGGGTTGTCGTCGTTAAGGTAAAGTTGAGCAAAGAAAGACTTGGCTTCAAGTCCTAATTGTACAGGATCAAAGAGCGGTATACCCTCGGAGTTAACAAGGCCCTCAATCCTCAGTTTTTTATGTCGAGAGAGTGTGAGAGTGTGGTAGTATTTCGTGTTCCTATCCCCTTGTGAGATCCAGTCACACCGTCTCTGTGGAGTGTGCTGAACCAACGTCCATGGGTCGTATCCTGTAGTATCGTCATCCATAATGCGCCTTTCGATTCCGTTGGCAGTCGTCTTCTCCACCGGTTGCCTTGTTCCATTAGCAGCATCACGTTACGTCTCGCCCAGCAAAGCAGTCGCGACACCTTCCTTCTGCATGGAGCAATCATCAGACGATGGGGGACGCTTCGGACATGCAACATCCGCATGTCCGACCAAACCACAAGAAAAACACAGTTGGGGTAGCCCTTCGTAGGGTACCCTCAACGTCACCCCATCAGTTTCCACAGAGTAGCGTAATGGTTGGCTCAAGTCGACCTCAACTGCAACCCTTGCAAATCTTCCACATTGTACCTGCAGGGTGGTTTCATCTATTTTCACAGTATGGGCGACGATGCTGCCCAACGCAGTTAGAATTTGGGGATGATAGCGAGCTATAGACAGTTCGGGAAATCTGATCCATACCACCACCTTGTCGAGCGTCGCGTTGGAGGGCTGGAAGTCAGGAGCCCACCTCTGGACTGCAACCGCTTGCCCGAAGACTGTCCATGGTCCTTGGGTTAAAACTCACATATAATGTTCATCTTCTTTGAATCTGGTCAGGATAAAATCGTGTTCCAGATCAATAAGTTTGGTAGCTCCTCGAGGTGTCCATTGAGCTTGAAGGCGCGCACTAAGCGTCCGAAATCCAATCCGGCGACCAAGTAACTTGACAACTACGGTGTTGGTCTAGCGATTGTCTAGTTTGGTGCGTAGCGACTGGGAGAGCTGAATTCCCTTGGCTAATTCCTCTTGAAGCTGAACAATATCGCCTTCTTCAATTTCAACTGGGTCCTCGTCGGGCCAACTGGATGCATCCGGGAGGATCTGCAGCAGTTGGGAACCGGCGACAACGACACTATAGGACGGTTTCGGAGAGGGCTCAACATCTTTATCACGTTTTCTGGTGAGTTCACGCTTAGAGGTTTGTTCAGCATGATCTGGGGGCTCCATGCATGCCTCAGTAGCGCTCGTGGAGTTTATGGAGAATACGGACAAAATGGCGCCGAAAAGAACAGTGTGGTGATCGGAGTAAGAATCGCAAGCGGAGTCCTTTTCTACAAACCTTTTTCTTTTGTTTATTCTAACACGTCCATACCAACGTCCATTTCCTATTAATTTAATTTAATTACTTCTTTCTTTTACATTCACTTACATTTCCTATTTAATTTAATTACTCCTTTCTTTTACATTCATTTACATTTTCTATTTAATTTAATTACTTATTTCTTTAACATTCATTTTGGTATCGAGTGAAATCTACATGCAAAGTAAAACCAGCAATTTATTTGTGGAGCTTGAGGAGTGCTATTTTATTCAATTCAATCAAAAAGAAAGATTGAAGAAGAGAGAAGCTGCGCCTGAAATCCACAGGCCAAGCACACCATTGAGATTGATAACAGCTAGAGAAAGAATTGGAAAGCTATCCGACTTACCCAAAGAAATGGCTCATCAGCAGTATCACGACCAGGTAGTTGCAGCTCCCTTCTTCTTTGGCTCTCGCGAGTCACGATGCTACTCACCAAGGAATTTATATATTTCACAGATTCTGGTAGAAGGCAGTTTGTCTTCGTCTGTAAGAACCGTAATATTAAACAGGCCTAAGCAATTGAACGCTCTTTCCCTTCCTATGGTATCCCACCCTTCATTTTTCTTGCTGATTGTTTATTTTTTCCCACAAACTAAATTTTGAATTAAATGTTCCCCTTTTTTTAATTAATTAATTATTATTATGATTACGGTTCTAGATCACTTGGCTATTGGAGCTTTTCCTTGCTTATGACATCGACTCCAATGTCAAGTTGATTATTCTTAAGGTATATTCCTATTTCATTTTCATTTTACATCTCTTATTCAGTTTCTTACTTACCAATATACTAATACAATTTGAGGTTTTATAATGATTTTGTGCGGGTAAATTAAATCTGGGCCATTGATTTCTAGGGTAAAGGAAGAGCTTTTTGTGCAGGTGGGGATGTTGCTGCTGTGGTCCGTGATATCAAAGAGGGTCCAACTTCTTCCTTTAGTTTATAGTTGTCATGTTACATTAGCTGAACCCTAGTACCAGAATGACTGGAGAGCTGTAACTTTACATTTCTATGTATCAGGCGATTGGAGGTTAGGTGCTGATTTTTTCCGCAAGGAATTCACTTTAAACTACGTAATGGCCACATTCTCCAAGCCCCAGGTGAGCAATTGGTATCTTACATATTAATGTACAATACTTCTTTTATTCACACTTCAATTATGTCAAAGGTTTCTATCCTCGATGGAATTGTTATGGGAGGTGGAGCTGGTGTGTCAATACATGGAAGATTCCGTGTGGCGACGGAGAACTCGGTAAGCTTCTTGCTTTCAGATTTAACATTGTAGAAACTTTCATTTTGCTGCCCTAGAAATGAATGCTTTATGATTCACAATTTTGTGATGTTAGACACATCTCTGTCTAAGTGCTCTATACGTTTTAAACAGTTCTTTTAATTCCCATCTTTCATAATTGAGTTTGAAAAGTAAAAGATAGAAGTTTTGCTTCGTGAACTTATCTGATGCTGGTTTAAGGAATGCATTCCGTCATTGTGTATTATCATTGAGAAACAATAGCATATGGATTGGTTGACGATATAATGTTTAGTTTTTGTTGTTTGTGATTTCTTAAAAGTGGATATCTCTAATTTCTGTCTGTTACAAATCTTTACATGCTATAGATCTTTGCAATGCCAGAAACAGCTTTGGGTCTCTTTCCAGATGTGGGTGCATCATATTTCTTGTCAAGACTTCCTGGATTTTTTGGTAATGCCGCATGAAATGGGCTTTAGTTCTATTTTTGGTAGTAGACTCCTGGCATCTGATATTCTTCTATTCTACGATCATTCAGAATACTTAATAATGTTTTGAAGAAGAAAAACAGACTTTACTTTTTATGGCGTTTGGGTTAGCTACCTATAGTGTCATGGGCAGCATGAAAGGCATGAGTGACTTCCGTGGTTTTATGCAGACTTGTTGCTTTAAATTATGGTTAAACTTAATTGAGTTGATCAAGGTATTTTCTGTAGTTATCACTTCTACATCAAAAATTTAAAATGCTGCTTAATTAATGCAATATCATAAGCTTGCTTTATTGATCATAATGGAAGTCTTTCATGGTGCGACACTTCTACAGTTCTTTTCTTTTAGCATTACGCATTTGCTGCTTGAGGGGTCAACTTGTTATAAAATTGTGAAACTTTTAGATAGATTTGTATCTCTTTTTCTGAAATGACCTTGCCTTCATTAATTTTTTTCGACAGGGGAATATGTTGGGCTAACAGGTGCAAGGTTGGATGGTGCTGAAATGCTTGCATGTGGTCTTGCAACTCATTTCATCCCCTCGGCGGTACTTTATCACTGCAAATGTTTGATTCTAGGGTGACGAGGTCAATTTTTGAAATGCTAAAATTTAAACAGTGGTAATTCCATTTAAGCCTCATTGACAGTGATGAACCTAAAAGGGAAAGTTGGCAATGTCATATATGCCAGGTCATAGCATAATCATAAAGCACCTTTCTAGTCTATGAATTGGCATTGTAATTGAAGGTGGTGTTGGAATCGGAGTCCAAGGAAATTATCCAACTTTTCAACATTCTGATATTATCATCCTTTCTTTCCCTTTTTATTATTTATTAGCTAGCAGAGGGCTTCATATAGGGACTGTCAATGTGTAGTTTTTACTCGCCTAGAAAGCAAAAGAAAAAGAAATGCTAACTGGCTGACCAATTTAGACACGACCGCCCCGTATGTTACTTATTTTCAAATTAATTCGTTTTGTAAATAGGTCTGGGCTAAGCATTACTTGAGAAGTTGCCAAAAATATGATTAACAGTGAGTCAAGGCTGATTAATCTATTTGACGTGGTTGTGGCTCTGCATACTAGCTAAAGGATATAGGATGAAGGAAAATGTTGTAAAAACTTATGCCACATGTCTGCATGTTGTTGTTAGTCTGTAGGTTAGTGCTTCCAGAATGGTAGCGTATGCTTGACTGATATCTGCAAGCCTTGAGGCTTTGATATAATCTGATTTCCTGACAAGAATTACTGTAATGATTTGAGTTAGGGAGCCATAATAATCTCATTAGAGATGCATTGCTTTTCATTGACAGTAAATGTTGTGCAAAGTCTTTTATGTTGCTTCTACTCACAAAAACCGTCAGCTTTATAATTTAGCTGATGTTGTTTTGAAAGCATCACTGATTCATTGGTATTAATGAATTACTGGAAGTTACCTGTTAAAGTACAAGCTACTGAGCAGGTCTATGCTGATCATGCAACTATAAGTGGAGAACTGTGAAGTCAAACTATATGTACTGTCGAGTTATTAGTTATGAAAAAGTTGATGTTTTGGATTCTAATTTTTCTTGATATTTTTGTGATGTTATCGATCAATGTCCTCGAGGTCAAGGTGGATTAAGTTTTTGCTTGTTAGCTGTGGTGCTCCAGTTGTTACATATTAAAAAATGTGTTATTAATAATTCAATACCGTACTTGTTCAACAGAAATTGTCACTTTTAGAAGAAGCTTTATGCAAGATAGATTCCAGTGATCCAGCAGCTGTCTGTGCTGTTATTGATCAATATGCTCAGCGACCAAATTTGAAAGAGCAAAGTGCTTATCACCGGTTTGTCTTCAATTTAACCATTCAGATTCAGTATCTCTATTGTTATGAAAGTTTGTTAATGGTGCAAAAAAATTGTATACCTTTCCCTCTCCTGAAATTGTCAATAATGTCTATTCGTGCAACATCATTAGCAACATCAAACGTATCTGTTCACAAACGAAGTTCAATTCATCTCCTAAATACATGCAGAAAAAGTATAAAAGAATCAATATATTTCAGACCTTATTGAAGGGATTTTGAGTTTGTAGTTGGGTAAACGTCTTCCCTGTTTGTGATGGTTTGAAACAGATTGTTGTAGGATATTTTTTGCAGGCTGTCAATTTGCAAACTTGAATGCGCCATTGGGCCTTGTGGCTTAATGGGAGATAATGTTAAAAAACTAATGCAGCATGGCTTCTAATGACTTCCAAAACAAAGAATATGCCCATTTATCAATTTGGTTGCTTACGGTCTTTTCTTCTTCTCTGACTTGCATTTATATTTGTAGTGCAACTAAAACATCCAAGTTTGAGAAAAATGCATTCTACATGAACTTAAGAGCTCTCCTGAAAGAAGGGGTATTTCCCTTTTTCTGTTTGGTTTTTCTACTCTGTTTTTCAGAAACTATTAAGAAGGGGTATTTCCCTTTTTCTGTTTGGTTTTTCTACTCTGTTTTTCAGAAACTATTCATTATGTAGCGTGTATGAACACAATGAATTCAATTATCATCTGAGTTTGCAAAATTGCTAGCTTGTTTTTCTTTCCTTGTCGATCCAGTGGAAGTTAAAGAGGGGATGGGGTTTC
The DNA here is from genome assembly GCA_025504915.1 of Erythroxylum reticulatum. Classification (NCBI taxonomy): domain Eukaryota; kingdom Viridiplantae; phylum Streptophyta; class Magnoliopsida; order Malpighiales; family Erythroxylaceae; genus Erythroxylum; species Erythroxylum reticulatum. The sequence continues at coordinate 8,197,761 of JANSVA010000008.1, read as the reverse complement.
CTTGCCTATTGAGTTGCAGAATTACCAATGTTACATTGCTGTATGATTCCTACTTCTCACATTTATGAGATTGGTTGGCTGCAGGTTGGATGTTATTGATAAATGCTTCTCATGTAAGACAATTGAAGAAATTTTATCTGCAGTTGTGAGTTATTCATGTGCATCAACTTTGTCTTAAGAAAGATTGATTGAATTCATTTCTGTGACATTCTTATTTCTGGACAAGCTGTGTAGAGTCATCAATGTTACTTTGGCTCATAGAGTTGACATGTCATCTTGCCATTGTACAGGAGAGAGAGGCAAGTAATAAGGCAGATGAATGGATCTCTAACACTATCCAGTCACTGAAGAAGGCTTCTCCAACGAGTCTCAAAATTTCTCTTAGATCTGTGGGTTACGCCTTTCTTTGCAAGTTTATTTCTATTACTCATCAAACTAATATGTTATATTTTGCGTAGATGAAGAAATGGCATTTGCATTGATCTAACTTTGTACGTAATGGGCAATAACTTGGAACTCATATAAAATAGGATGAGGCAGTGACTTTCATTGAATATGTGATGACCTTGCACCCTTCTTGCGTGAATCATAAATTCCTTGGCATAAAATGTGAACATTTAATCATGTTTGTTGAATCTTTCTTTCTCATGAGGGTAAACTCCATTAACGTAGAAAACAATACTTGGTTGATGATAAAATACTTTTGTTTCATATGAGGATTGACCTACTACTTCTATAGAACAATTGCAAGGTAAAAACTGATACCTGAACCTTTTTTTTCTCAACTTTTCTGTTAATTTATTTGCTATAACAATATTTTTTTTCACAAGTTTGTATCTCAAATTCATCTCTGAACCAACCATAATCATAGCTAACAAACATGAGTAACAATACGTTGCTCTCCTTTTTTTGTGTGATGAGATTAAACATCTTCTGCAGTTTGGGGTTATCTTGTTTGTAGCTTGTGCAATATTATAAATTAACAGTTGATTTTGGAGACTGGCTTCCAGATTAGAGAAGGAAGGCTTCAAGGCGTTGGTCAATGCCTTGTTCGTGAGTATAGAATGGTTTGTCATGTCATGCAAGGAAATCTTAGCAAGGACTTCTTCGAGGTTTTGATCTGAATCATCTGTTTGTTTTTCTTCTGTTAAGTTCTATGTGAATGACTCTTAGGGGTTTACATACTATTACAGGGTTGTAGAGCTATCTTATTGGACAAAGATAGAAATCCAAAGGTGAGGGCATTATCTTCATTCTAGAACAACCCAGTGACTCATTCCAAGATTGGATTTGGCTAGATACTTTGAGGTTCCATTGTTTTTAAGATCACCGGGAATTATATTATTTCTACTCTTTTACCCAGTGGGAACCTTCAAAATTGGAGCTCGTCCGCAACTCTATGGTTGAAGAATATTTCAAAACAATGGACAGTGAAGATTGGGAAGATCTGAAGCTTCCAACTCGATTAAAATTACCTGGATATGCGCTTGCGAAGCTTTAAACATCACTTTCGTTACCTTGAAGCTTAAAGTGGAATATTAGTTGGGTTACTTGGAGGGTAGTACAAGAAGTTTATTGAGTCTCAGCTAGCTGCGAACTCTTGACTACTATGACAGTTGAGATTGGTGTTGTTAAGTCACCCTGCCCCTTAATAAATTACTTGAAATTTATGAGAAAATAATCTTGTTAGAGAGTCTAGCATTCTAATTGTAAGAGTCATGATATAGACTTTTTGAGTGAAGACAAGCATAATTGATGTATGTAAGTTGAAGCATCACCTTGAGATCGAGAATGTTGTGTCTATTAGTAAAGGATCGGGTCACAGGGCGATTGAGAGGAAAGTCTAAGTCAATTGACTTCTCTTTTTCCTTTCCCTTGTCCCGATTTCTTGAACAACCTTTTAAAAAGTCAAACTCGTCAAAGGGAGCTTGACACGTTAGAGCTTGTTAGAAGAGAGAGAGCTGTAGACCTCTGAAATTTAAGATATAATTGGCTTAGGATTTTTATTCATCTTGTCCCTTTAAATAGGGCTAGTCTTATTACAATAATAGGAAACCTATAATTTAGGTTTCTTTCCAAAATCTATTATAGCAAAATAAACCAACAATAAAATAGAAATCTAAGCCTTTTAATGATGGAAATCAGTTACTGTGTCTATTATAGATGCGTCCCACAAAAGAGTCCATAACATTACTCGCCCCTTGAAGAAAGAGCTTGTCCTCAAGCTCAAATTCTGGATAGACTTGTCGAAATTGTTCCAAATTTTCCCAAGTAGCCTCTACAGCATCCAAACTAGCCCATTGAACAAGGATTTCCCAAGTGCCACGATTGAGGAGAGCACGCAAGACAGAATCAGGAGTTGGGGTAACTCGACCATCCACAATAAGTGGTACGGTAGGAACTGAAATAGTTGCACCACCCTTGAAGGGCTAAAGAAGAGAAACATGGAAAACATTATGAAGCTTAGAATAAGAAGGCAGCTCTAATTGATAAGTAACACTCCTAATGCGATTCAGAACTTTAAATGGCCCATAAAACTTAAATGAGAGCTTGTGTCGGAACTGACCAGCAACAAAAAGTTGGCAATAAGGCTATAAACGAAGCCAAACTAATGTACCCGAAGCATATTCGACATCCCAATGCCCTTCGTCATAATACTCTTTCATGCGAAATTGGCTTGTTGAAGACGACTCTTGACTTCTTGCAAAAATAGGTTGCGATCAACTAAGGCTTGATCAATTGCCTCCATATGAGAAGACCCAGGCACATAAGACAACAAACAAGGAGGTTCACGACCATAAACAACCTTAAAGGGTGTTGTTTGGAGGGCTGTATGAAAAGAAGTATTATAGCAATATTCAGCCTAAAGAAGCCAAGCAACCCATCGTTTAGGACGATCACCTACAAGACATCGCAAATAAATTTCAATTGTGCGGTTGACAACCTCAGTTTGGCCATCCGACTGGGGATGATAGGAGGAAGAGAATGCAAGTTTCATGCCACACAAACGGAAGAGTTCCTTCCAAAAGTGATCGGTGAAAACCACATCCCTATCAAATGTAATGGATTCCGGCAGTCCATGTAAACGGACCATATTTTCCAAAAAGATTTGAGCCACCCGAGGAGCAGTATAAGGATGTGCCATAGGGATGAAATGTGCATGTTTAGAAAACCAGTCCACCACCACAAACAAGACTGTTTTACCCTAAACTTTCGGCATCCCATCAATGAAGTCCATAGAAATATCAGCCCAAACTTGCGAAGGAAGTGCCAAGGGTTGAAGCAAACCAGCTGGGCTTAAATTTTCAACCTTGTGGCGTTGACACACAAGACCTGCTGCCACATAACCAGCAACACCGGACTTCATACCCTTCCAATAAAAATCACTACATACCCGATGTAAAGTCTTTTGAATGCCTTCGTGTGCACTATCATGATTCCCTGACAATATTGTTGTAATTAACTCATAATCAGGCAGCAAATAAATCTTGCCTTTGTAAAGGATGAGACCATCATGAATGGACCAAACATTATCCATCTCCTGGTTTGCAACTTTCGCATACAATTCTTGTAATGAAGCAGTATTTTTAACTTCCTCACGGACAGCATCCAAGAACATAGCACGAGGATGATTGATGGCATACAAGACCTCCTCGTCATTCAAACGCCTAGACAAGGCATCGGCCGCTTTGTTCAAATTTCCAGCTCGGTATTCCTCACAAAAATCAAAACCCATCAGTTTGGTTATCTAGTGCTGCTGTGGCGAAGTAGTAATTCGTTGTTCAAGCAAGAACTTCAAACTATAGTGGTTAGTGCAGATGAGAAAAGCACGCCCCCAAAGATATGGACGCCAGTGTAGTACTGCTTTAGCTAACCCAATTAGTTCCCGCTCATAGGTAGCCAATTTGCGGTGGCGCTTTGGCAATTGGCGGCTGAAAAATGCAGTAGGGTGGTTTTGTTGTTGAAGAACAGCCCCAATACCTCCACCGGAAGCGTCACACTCCACAACAAATTTTTCCTCAAAATTCGGTAGCTGCAATACTGGAGCAGCAACAAGTGCTTGTTTCAGGTGCGCAAAAGAAGAAAGGGATGCCTCGTCCCAATGGAAAGAATTACGTTTAAGCATGCTTGTGAGAGGTGCGGCCAATGTCCCATAATCCTTGATGAACTTGCAGTAGTATCCAGTTAAACCCAAAAATCCTCGCAAGGCAGTAATTGAATGGGGTTGAGACCAATCCATAATTGCTTGTATCTTGCTTATGTCAACAGTCACACCTGTAGCAGAAATTACGTGGCCCAAATATGCTACTTTGGTTTCCCCAAAAGAGCACTTAGAGTGCTTCAAATAAAGGTGATGGGCACGCAGTAAGTCAAATACCACACGCAAATGATGCATATGTGCCTCCCATGTCTTGCTATATATTAAAATATCATCAAAGAATACCAAGACGAACTTACGTAAGTGTGTTTGGAAGACGTCATTCATGAGTGCTTGGAAGGTTGAAGGGCCATTGGACAAGCCGAAAGGCATGACCAGGAATTCGAAATGCCCATGATGGGTGCAAAATGTTGTCTTCTCAACATCTGGTGGATGCATGCGGACTTGATAGTAACCGGATCTTAAATCCAATTTTGTAAAGTACGTGGATCCATGTAACTCATCCAATAATTCTTCTACCACCGGAATAGGAAACTTGTCTTTGACGGTTTTAGCATTACGCTTCCGATAATCAACACAAAACCTCCAAGTTCCGTCATGCTTTTTGACCAACAAAACTGGTGATGAAAATGGTGACCTATTAGGGCGGATGATGCCTTGATGTAACATTTGTGTGCATTGCCTTTCTATTTCATCCTTTTGCAAATGCGAGTGATATGGTCGGACAACCACTGAACCAGATCCTGGTTCTAGGCAGATTTGGTGGTCCTAATTTCGGATAGGAGGCAACCCTGAAGGTTCTTGAAATAAATCAGTAAATGCAACCAATAAATTCTCCCGCTTGCTATGGAACTCATTTGAACTATGAAGTAGATTGAGTTGGTAAGTGGGACGGGTCTGTCTCCCTTGAAGCACAATTTGATCCCCATTTGCAACAAAACTCATGGTGAGTGAAGTGAAATCACAAAGAAATGGTCCCAGTGTTTGTAACCATTTAATACCTAGCACCATGTCAAAGTCAGCCAAGGGAATAACAAAGAAATTAGCAATAAAGACATTATTATCAATGGAAAATGATACCGTTGGACAAAACCCCGTGCTTTGAACCTTGTCACCATTAGCAACTGAAACACTTGCATTGGACTGAGGTTGACCCTTGATTTGCAGGCATTGGGCAGCAGCTAAACTAATGAAATTATGTGTACTACCAGAGTCTACCAACCCCAGCAGTGGTTGCTCTTGCATGACAACCATGACTTGCATGGTTCTTGCATTTCTTTGACCTATGATGGCATGTGTGGAAATTTTCGATTCTAGTTCTGCTTCAGTTGCTGTCTCAGTGTCAATTGGATCATCTAATTCTAGCCAAAAGAGCTTCTTGCGTTGATGCCCAATTGTATAGGGGTCATCACAATTATAACACAAGCCCTTCGCCCTCTGATCTACCATTTCTGCCCTCGATAATCTCTTTACAAAGGTGGTGGATGTTCCTCCTAATGCAATGATGCCCCTAGAAGGTTGAGACAATGGAGCTACAATATTGGAATAATACGTGCTTTTGTTACCTTGCCAAGCCCCTTTTCGTGCCGCTGCTTCCCTCAACACTACCTGTTTTCTTTCAAATGCCCTAGCCAGATTCATAGCATGAGCTAAATCAGGTGGATTATGTAATTCCACATCAAGTCGGACAGAATCTATTAAACCAGCAGTAAACAACCCCACGTGTTGGTCAACCCGAACAAATTGGCTTGCTCTTGCCAAACGTTCTTGGAACTGTCGCTGATATTCTACAACTGAACCCATTTGTTTCAAGTTGACTAATTCTCCAAGAGGGTTGCTACGAGCAGGTGGTCCGAAGCGAAGAGTGCAATACTTCTTAAATTATGAAGGATGCTCAATCTCCAATTGATGGTACCACAATTGTGCCTCACCGAGCATGTGAAATGCAACCAATCCTACCTAGTCCACCTCTTGCATATGTTGATTTGAGAAAAACTTATCACATCGATGCAGCCAAATCAGTGGATCTTCAAACCCGTCGGAGGTTGGAAAATCCAGTTTGGTATACCGAAGAACCGTCGCAATACCCGATTGCATTCCTCCCCCAAAATGTTGATAATTTGCTCGATTCGGGTATTGTTGTGGTGGCTGATTATTGCTGCTTGCTGTTCCATTAGAGTCTTTGCTGGTACCTGATTAATCCCATACAACAACTCCTGCATTTGGAGCGACAGTTGTTGCATCTGAATGCCCAGCGTCCTTTCCACTTCAGCCACCTTGACATCATTCGCAACTTGTGCTTCTTGTAACAGGATGTGCAGATCTTCATTCTTGCTGGAATCGCCCATTGTGTTTGTCTTTGATGCCAATTTGTTGTGTCTATTAGTAAAGGATCGGGTCACAGGGCGATTGACAGGAAAGTCTAAGTCAATTGACTTCTCTTTTTCCTTTCCCTTGTTCCGATTTCTTGAACGACTTATTTTTAATGACTCAAACTCGTCGAAGGGAGCTTGACACCTTAGAGCTCGTTAGAATAGAGAGAGCTCTAAACCTTTGAAATTTAAGATATAATCAGCTTAGGGTTTTTATTCATCTTGTCCCTTTAAATAGGGCTAGTCTTATTACAATAATAGGAAACCTATAATTTAGGTTTCTTTCCAAAATCTATTCTAGGAAATAAATCAACAATAAAATAGAAACCTAAGCCTTTTAATGCTGGAAATTAGTTACTGCATCTATTATAGACGCATCCCACAAAAGAGTCCATAGTAGAGAATCGTAGTCATGATTCTCTGATACATTATGCCTTTGTAGGATTGAGGTATACCTTCCTCTTTTAACATGTCAAGCAGGTAGGAAATATTCTCGCATCATCT
>JANSVA010000008.1:8149796-8183025 GCA_025504915.1 Erythroxylum reticulatum | reverse complement strand
TTTTCTATCTCTCTATAAAAATTGGCATCCATTTGTGTTGATTTGCAAAGGGTTTATGGAGAGACAGTGAGGGAATTGATTGGAAGAGCATGAATTAGTTGTTTACTAAACATACTTCGGTATTTTAATCATATCTTGATCTGTAGAACTCCGAATGAGATGATTATTATTTCAAAATAAACTAGATACATGGAGCTACAATTTTTATGAAAAATTTAAGTAGTGATTTAGGCGTTTGATTGGTGTGGGCTCGCCCTTGTGGTTTGAGATGTTATGAAAATAATAACTAAGGAGATTTCATTAAAATAACACTACAGAGAATTACACTCACATCTTTTAAAATTCGGAACAATTGTTGGGCTCCGAAAATGGCCAACAATTAATATAACTTAAAAAAGGTTAGAATATGTTATATTTTTCCTTATGAAGGAAGTAGTTGCTTTCATAAGCTAAAGTATGAAGATATTTAAACAAATATGTGGATGCTTGTTAGAAAATAAATTCGCTTAACTGACCCCATATGAGAAATTCATTTACAACATTATTTGTATGTTTATGAAAATTCTCATTATAATGATTGTTTAATTGATCATTTGATTTGAGATCTTCAAAGTTATTTTGTATAAAATTGCTATATTTTGATACTACTTATGACATATTTTAATCAATGGTAGTTAGTCGGTAGTTATTGGAAATAGCAAGAACTATATGGAGGTAATTAAGTGATCAATATAGGGTTTACCACCCTAAAGTAGTTAGGGATAATGTTTCATTGTTATCTATTAGAATTAATTCGGAAAATCTTTGGCCAAAGTTGAATGACGCTTTGTAAATAATTTATAAATGTAATTAATAGAATTAATTACTAATAACGAAGAACTAACATGATTAGACTTAAATAGAGTAGACATTAATTCTTTGGTCTACGTTTAATCGAAACATTGTATGACGAAATGAATGAAATATACAAAAAAATTATATATGGAAAGATTAGTCAAATTTACTTTGACATTTCTAAATATTTGGGTAATCATAATTTGTTGCTAGACACCAATTTTAATTTATGAATATAAATTGTTTACTTAGAGAATAAAAGATAAATTAAAGGAGTTTAATTGATCTAATCCTAAATATAATTTAGGATTATAATTTTTATCTATTTTCAACATATTTGTGAGTTTAATAGGTCACTGACAAAGAATAAGTTGAAAAGAAAAAAAATATTTTAGTTAATTTGGACATAATAGTAAAGTTTAAGATTTTTATAATTAAATATAAGATATTTAATAAATAAAGATCAATAAACGGTTTCAGGAAAACTATAAAAAAAATGATTAAGCTTTAGAATAAAGTATGAATTAATTATATTCATGCTTTATTATGATTCATGTATAAATTATTTTATATAATTTTAAGTAATTAGCTTGAATTTCGAAAAATCAAAACGAAATTTTTTTTAATTATTCCACTGCATACAAAATTGAATCCTGAAACATCCATCGAATATCATCATGTTCTAAGTCTTCCTCTGTCTCTTCTAATTCCTCACTATTCCGTCTATTCCCCTTTTTAGTGGTTTACCAATTTCTTAGGTTTCTTCACAAGCTTATCATGAATATCCTTCAATTAGAAACACCAATTCATCTTTATATTCATCAATATTAAAACTACATCCAAACTAATTAGGCTTGTACTCTTAAATTAGGTTTGTTTATAAATTAATAATATCGATATATAACATCCATTCATTCATTAATTAATAGTTTATTAATTTATAGAGTGTATTTACAACTCAATAAACATAAGAAAATTTTGAGATAAATTCCAATTATGTTCAAAATTCATAAAAAAAAAACACATTATAGTAGAGTTATATTTTCACAAAGCATGATAAATAACTATAACTGTAGCAAAATATTAACTTATGATTTGCATGTTTGATCTAATATAAAGGCGTTTAAAAAGTATATTTTTTAAATTTTAGTAAAATTATTAATTTAACCTATTAACTCAAGTTAGGACCTTAAAAATTATTATATAGTACAAATTGCCCGATTATCAATTTATAGGGGTTTTAGTGTAACTTCTTCATTTTTTCAGCTTATACTTTTTTTTGGTAGACTTGATATAGAAGTATATTAAATATGACGAGATAAAATAAGTTGAACATTGCATTAACAACATACAATGTATATAGATAGTTCTTAAGGCAATCCTTAAAAGAAAAAGAGCACTAACTTTAGTAATTTCTCTAGTCATGCTGTATCTAATATAAGTATACTGAAACGCCATGAAATACAGTCGTTAGGGTTCACATTTGTTGCCTTCATGGGTATTAATATTTGTCTCCATCTGTCGCCAATAAAGAACATAAGAATGTTACATCACCAATTAAAACTTTTCAATAACAAAATCAAATAAAATATAAGAATATAAAAACGTCTCGTAATTAGCACCTGCAATTAACTTATACTTTCTATAGGATTTGAGATAATCATGAAATTTACATATTCATGGTTGAATATCAAAATTCGTTTATATAGGAGTATGACTATGAAATTCCCTAAAAATAGAATGTCATTTAATATAACAGGTATGTATATATGTTTGTCACATCACAAGTACCATTGATTATTTTTTGAAGTCAAATTAAAAATTAAATTTGTATTCTTTTATTTAACTTAAATTAATCATCATGATCTTAATTAAAATATATTTTAAAAAAACTTGTGATTATATTACTTACTGATTTTGTCAACATTCTCATAACAATTATCTAATTAATAGATTAGTGTAGGCATTTGTAAAAGTATGAAACTTGTTATATATTTGGACGCATCCAAAAGTTTTAACCATCTTTGCCTTTTTTATTTGAAAATTCTCAAAATTATAATGAAAAAGAATTTAGATCATAAGTAATACCTGAGATATAATATTGAATTTGTCTTTTAAAATTTGGTATTCCTCCTTAACCATGTTAAAATATTCAAGGCACCTGTAATCACGATATATATATATATACTTTAGTTAATAAATACATTTTTTAACTTAAATTCAATCAAAATTAATTATTACAATAAACATTGTAATTTGTGGACTGAAACAATATAATGGTCATCCAAATCTATCATAGTCTTCGATTTATAACTTATCGCGGTTACTCTAGTGTTAACGCTAAGCACAAAATCTATGATAGGCTAAGATCCATCATGCATGTATCTTAAAGTTGGACACTCAATTATTAAGTTATGTAAAGGAAACTAAGGCATATTAGATTGTAGATGAGTGAGGATGAAAGACGTAATTTTCTTAACACTTCACATTTATGCCACTCAATCAAACGGTTTGATTAAAAAAGATGACTTAGATATTGCATAATCATACCATTATTCATACAATAGATATTGACTGATTTCAAATACAGACTACACAATAATTATAACTTGTGTGCTTTAATAATAAATGATATTTGACACGAAGGGAACTTCTAACTTGTCTAAGTTTCCGAGGACTTACAGCATGATACAATGTGTTCAAACGAAATTAGTAGAAATTATGAATCGATAATAAGTGCACCTCAAAATCCATAAGCTAACAGTTTCAATCAACTTTGATAAATTTAAAAAAAAAAGCATAAAAACAATAAGTATTCACTTTAATTTAGTATTTTTCCTCTAATAAATAAATAAGTAAAATTCATATATGTTCTACCTGGCATGATCCATATCATCACAAGCATATCGAAGGTCACGACAAGCGAGGGCCATGCGACGACCGCCAATACTGTAACACCAAATGTAAATTCAGCACTCAATAAATAAAGAATTGAGTAAACCAATATCGGAAAGGCAATATTATACTTGATGCTGCTGAGATGGAACACTGTAACTAGAAATAACAGTTCACGAAAGCTCAAAAGCTTTGCTCATACTTATTAGCTCGGAGCTAGAATGTATTCTAATTTTCTTTATGGTATTACTTCTTCTTCTTCTTTTTTTTTTTTTGGGGGTTGGAAATCTTCTTTACAAGGTTACTTGTTTAACTTTAACGTCTCTCTCTCTCTCTCTCTTTAATTATTACCCATATGTGTCTTCACGTTTGTCTGTACACAGACATTAAGATTTGACCCTAATTCATGCGCTTGTATAGAACGTACGTTAAATATCTTGGAGGCATAAACCGTAAATTATTCACAGAGATGCACTCGATCAATCTTGAATTTGTTTAGTTTCAATGAATGCTACAAACCACAAGCTTTTTCATAAAAAAGCAAAACACATTGTCCACCAAACAATAATTTGTTATAGATAATACAATGTTTATAGAAATTGTGTATGAAAGTGAAAATGCTTAAATTGAAATATATAGGATCAAAAAGGATGAGAACTACATAAGAATGCAAGCAAGGTATGTATATGTGGAGATTTACCTGGAGCTACTCCCCCTTATCTGATGAACAAAGGTAATAACTTTCGCATAGTCAATAATATATTCATTCCTGATGATGTCAATACAAAAAAGTAATCAAATAACTAAGAAACGATCAGAAAGTATGAACTTAAATCGCAACAAATATGAAGTATCACTGAAAAATTAATTACATGTATTTGTTCACTTGTGTGATGCAACTTTCAGCATCACTGCAGAACATGTTTATCAGATCTATTAAAAACTGGGGACTCTCTCCTTGTCGTAAATCAAGGATATGTTCAAAGTGATCGTCTAATATCCCCTGCACGTCATTGATATTTTTAATTCTTTTAGCACCACCAAAAAGAGAAAATAGGCACAAATGTTAGAAGAATTTCCAAATTTTTTAAAAAAAACTTCAAATCCCAACAATATTTAGAAAACATTCACGTCCACTTCTTTAGCTTCGTAATGTGATTTCATTTTACAAGAGAGAAATGCGTAAATCCCAATTCTAGATTGCTACTTGGCTTCTTAGGTCAATAAAAAGAAAGAAAGAAATTAAATCTTTGAAGGGATCATAACAACTCTTCCTTCTAAGGCTTTCTTCTTTTGACCACTGTCATCAAACTAAATATTTATCTTCCCTGCATGCTTACAATATCACCTCAAACACAAACACAGAGGGACAGAAAGAAAGGTCCGATATGTTTGTAATTGGACATATGACTACTTTTCTACCCTCATTAATACCCACAGAGAGAAGGAGACAAGTTCGGATTCTTTTATCCTTGACAACATGAATTCACTCGACTGAACTTTGAAGAGTTAACCATCAAATCACAAAGAACATAAATCGATTAAAACGTTCCAACTACTTCTCTTTAAATAGAACATGAAGGAAAAGAAACACACGACATACACATAATACCTGATCAGTTAAGTATTTGATGAAGTTTCTCTGCTCTTGTCTTAGATTATAGCTGCTCATTTTTTCGTTGAATGGCCAAAAACTCTTGTCGCCGCCCAGATGTAGAACAACCACACCCTTTTCACCACCCTCTACACTCTCTTTTTTGCTATCATAGAGAACTACATTTCTTGTCCTTCCTATATAAAAGAGACTGGGCACCATAATTGTCACTAAATGGAAAAGTCTGCCACATTTGGTAATGAACAAAGAAGCGTATTTGTTCATTGGTCATACCCAACATACATGACAAGAGAGTGATTGCCTTACTGGCAGAACCTGCCAAATCCGACAGTGGAACAAACAAGCATGCATTGGATTTTGGACAACAGTTACTTGGGAAAAGTCACTGGAATTCAAATGCGCCACATTCATCTCTTCTTCTGGGAATGGTGGCCCAAAAATGTTTGTTACGAGGAAAGTGCTTCGGTACAAAACCTGGAATCCAAAGATGTGGCGGCCCTAATCAAATCACCATGTTGCGGTTTTTTATTTTTATATTATGAAGGGTGGCAGCTATAAGTTTGCGGGTTCCTTCTAAATACTGTACTTTCCATGTTTTTATTTATCAATGTAAAAAAAAATCATCCCATCTTTTTAAACCTTGCTCCACTTTATTATTTGAAAAAAAAAATCGATGTCCATTTTTCAATCTACACATACAGTCCGTAAAATAAATTGGCATTTATACGAAATACTGCAATCTTAACATATGATTTTATTTAATCTTTTTAAAATCAGAATAAATGATTTTCTTTACAATCTGTGGTTTTCGGGGAGCTAAAAATGGAATCAGACAAAGGCAGCAATACGATGACTATTATCGAAGGCAACAAGAAAAAGACAAAGAGAAGAAAAAAGGCTTGATTGCAAATTTTTCGGCTTTGAGGTTTATGTCAGGATTTCTCTTCTAAGCTAAACAAGTTGCTGCCTTTATTTAGGTTTGCTGCTTCCTTATTTAGCTATACGATTACAATGATTACACTCATTTACTTTGTCTTTTTTTTTTGTGATGTTGCATAACACATGATTTATTGTAAATATCAAAGTCCGAATGATTTCTTTCATTCAAGCTCAATATCTGAAGTATATGGTAATATGTATGCGTATAAATTAAAATAAACTCAAATCTACAAATTAAAATAAACTCAATATTATATATACGGGAGAAATGAAGAGATTACTTTCAACGTTAACAGAGTTAACTTAACTTAGATAATGAACACTCTTTATTCACTTAAAAATGGTAACAAAGTTAAAAGTATGCATACTTTGACATATTTAAATTAGAACCAAAATTAATCACCTTAATTAGATAACAAAGTACGTTGGATATAAAATGATTATCGACAATGTTGCTTTCAAACTCCCCCTACACCAATGTATGTATGGACTCAACTAATTGGTTATTTATGATTATTAGTAATTATTATTTGGTAATAAAATATTTTATTTTATTAAAATAATATTTTTACTAGTCATTTATGATAATGATGATTATTAATAACTACTATGTGATAGTCATCAAATCTTTTCCTACACGTATATGCAAATTATACAATGGTTAATTGCCCCGAATACTAAAAAATTAAAAATTGTCACTCTGTAGAAGTATTACAATATCAAAACTCTCCTTTTATAATTTGATTATGATTGTTTGCTATTACGATTGCATTTAAACTCTTTCTTTTTGTTTTTTTAAATCTTTTATATTATGTTAGTTGATAGTTGCCTTTTAATTTTTATGCTTAACATTTGTTTTATTTTAAGTAGATTATGCTTATTTTAGGTAGATTATGCAAGTAAAGTAATAATCAACTTCGCAAATATTTTTAGTTAACCTCTACATTTTGCTTGTAGGGTGAACTCTTCAACTTCTAATGAGAACAATAGATTACCAATCACCATTAGCTCATTAATTATTATAGTTTTGCAATTTATTAATAACATTTACTATATAGGTCATAAAGTAAAAAATCAAGATTAACAACAACCGGCGGCTGCATCTTAACAATAAAGAGAAATGATGAAGATAACAAAGAAAGCAAAAAGGGCAGTAAAGGGAAAAGACGAAGACAATGAAGAAAGTAAAAAGGGCAAAAATAATCCTAACATTTATAAAAGTAATCAATGATAACCAACAAGACCCCTACTCCCTCCTTTTTATTTAATGTAGGTCCCTTTTATATATAATACTGTATGTACAAGTAATTGCCTCCAGTGCGCAACAAGGACCACATAAGAGGCAAGCAAATATGTCAAGAAGACATAAGCGTGAAAATTACCGCATAAATGAAGTCAAGAGTAAGGCCATGAAAAAAGAAGAAGAAAGGTGAATATACATCATTGAAGAAGATGAATACGACAAAGTGAAGAAGCCGTTGGACGAGAACGTCGCTACAATCGAAGAAGAGAGGAGTGTCAAAGAAAAATTAGGATTTTAGTGATAATAAAATTAAGATTAAAGATTTTTTCAGGTAAAAAAATTTAAACAGTTATAATATTTTATTACTTAAAAAGATTTTATTAATTAAGAAAATAAATTTGCTAATTACAATATTTATGTATTTTAAAATTAAGAATGAGTCCCATAATATCACTTGGTGCACATGTGGTATTACAAAACAACAATAACATTTTAATAAAAATTCAAAATTACACAATCTTATTCTTAATTAATAAAAAGGTTATTTTCAATAGATTCATCAAAAAAGAGACAATAATAATAATAATAATAATAATAATAATAATAATAATAATAATAATATTGAGAACTATTTGTAAAAAATTAAAACTAAAATAAAAGGATAAAAATAAATATGAAATAAAATAAAATAATATATATACATATTATAAAATAAAATAAAAATAGACATAAAAGATAATAATAAAAATAAAAATTATAGAAAGTAAAAGTAAAAACAATATAAATAAAATATAAAAGTAATAAAATAAATAAAACAATAAAAATTGAAAACAAAAGATAAATATAATTATAAAGAATAAAAACAATAAAAATAACAACATACAAATAAAAAATAAAAAAGTAATATAAAAATAAAATATAAATAAATAAATAAATAAAACAAATAAGCTAACATGTTACATTATAAACCTATTTTAAAGATAAAATATTATAACATGTTATATAACTAATCATGTGAAGTCTTTGTTCAGATTTTCGGTCACAAAAAATTTAATTTAAATGTTTGTAAAACTTTAAATTTTAATTTAAACAAATAACACGTTAAACTGTAAAGGTTAGAATTATTTTTGTCTTTTTTGCTCAAAGAAAAAAGGACAAGTCTTTTTTTATTATAATAATGATGAATTTCTAATTCAACTCCAAGCTTATTTTCAAGCTCTGATCATCTCGACTCCCGAAATTAATACCCTAAAGGGCCTAAACTAAGTATCAACACATGAAATATGGAATGGTTGCGGCGGCTAAAGAAAAGACAACATACGATATAAGCAACACATACACCTCGATTAGCATAATTTAGCATAGGACTACCGTTGAAAAATACGATTCACCTCTTAATGAACAAAACCAAGTTATCTTATGAATGGCAAGGTCAGAATGAACGACCCTCGAAGAAAAAATATATAGGTGGTCTGCAATTGAATCTCTCGGGGATCCACTTAGGTAAGCATGGTGGCATGTAAGAACTTAGAAAAGGAATAAGAGCAAGCAATCGAACATACAGGAGATGATAATACACGACAGTTGCTAATAACGTTAAGACATGAAGCATAGATGAGCATCTCGGGAAGATCTCAGCTTGCTCTCCACTCTCTGATAACATGACCCCATTACATTTCGATCTACAGTAGGAAAACAACTAAAGATGTGTCTGGAGGTGGAGGCCTTGCACGTTAGAAATACTTATGTTTACCTGAAGCCGACAAAGTAATGATTAACATGACAATCATGACGGAGAACAATGAATTTCTTGACAAATCAAAAGAAAATGTTTAAGTACTAAAAGAGACGGAGCAAGTATACTCGGCTACAAATATAATACGCACACCACGGATAAAAAACAATAACCTTTGGGAAACGACCATGGCTGCACATTCCTCTCCTCAGGATTCTGAGATCGACTTACCAACTTGGGGATAAGTATTAGTTGGACACTTTATTAAAAAATATAGGCTTTTGCTGAAAGATCAGCAATAAGTTTCAAGCCAAACAAGCTAAAATGACTCAATCAGCCTTTCTCTTCCGAATAGGGGAAACAATAGAGTGACATCTTCTAATATTTATTGTGTTCTTGATCATCTCTCCTAGAGAGCATACAGATTATTTAACCATTGACATAGGAGACACAATGAAGGAACAGAATTTAAGACCCTAAATCATTGGGATGAATACACAAATCCCTACATGTCCAAGGTGATAACTATTTAGAAAATTATCTTCCATGACTAATAATTTGAACTTATTCCTCCACAAGGGACTCAGCAACAATCATGTATCCCAAGTAGCTTTAGACAAGAAAATAAAAATATTAAGAGAGAAAAGAAGGGGGGTAACCTTAAACATAGTATAAGAGAATTGTACAGAGGACTAGAATGAGACACTTACTTGATGTATCATTTGTAGGTGCACGTCAGAGAAAATTCATCTCCGACCATCAAAGAATGATGCTACGACTTCGGAACAGTCACATTCAAGATCTTCACATCCTGGTATGGCTTATCTGTTTTATCTGTCTTCACCTTCTCAATAGCCTGTCAGCGGCACCCACATTAATATGTCTATCCGATGCGGAGGCATCCACAAATATTATTAGTTATGGGTCATACAAGGAATTCCATAACTGTCCATAAAGTAGAGTAGAGTAAATGGCTTGCTAGCAAGCAAGTTGACATTCAATGTCGCATGATGATCAAATAAAACTAGTTAAAATATCCCCTGTTTTTGTTTCAGAAAAGAACTTATGAATAAACTTAACTCAATGTCAGTTTTATACAACATAATACATTATGGAATTTCTTAACCACATCTGAAGGGAAACTGTGCATGCATATGCAAAATGTAAATGCATATCAAACAACTAAGGCTCATTTTTACCTGGACAACATCCATTCCTTTAACAACTCTACCAAAAACAGTATGCTTATTGTCCAGCCATGGAGTGGCTACAGTGGTGATAAAGAACTGAGAGCCATTTGTGTTTGGTCCAGCATTTGCCATTGACACTGTGAAAGGTCTATCATGCCGTAAACTGACAACACAAAAATGTGATCAGTAGAATAGAACTCAAGATCATGCAAATAAACCAGAATCTAGAGTATGCAGTGGAAAATAGCAGATAACAAATACACCAGAGATAGAGAAAGAGTGTGCCAGAGCACCTGACACATAAAAGACCATTGTATGTCCAAGTGTTGGGGAAATCAAAAAGGGAATTTTCAAAATACCTTCTGTAGAAATTATGACAATTGGAGATTTGAAGTTAAGTTTGGAATTAAAAGCTTTGCTTAGACACAATAGTATAAGTAATAAAGGGTTTCCATCAAGTTCCATATAAGTCTCTCTCTCTCTCTCAAGTTACTCTTTTTCTTCTTCTTCTTCTAGAACTACATGTTCCTACTTAACTAGTCACTTCAAACTTTGATGTAAAATAAGCAACCAAGCCACCAAAAGTTTGCTACAAACATCTGTAATGACAATGAATGTACTTTAGTTAATTTATAATAAAGACCCACACTTAGATAAAACTCCACAAGTGTTATAGAGTAGCCATAAGATATTCAACATGATCCATGTATTATTCTTCTCTCTCTCTCTCTCCCCATCTTTTTCTCTTGCACCCCAACTGAGCTTAAAATTCTTCTTCTAGATTGTTATACCTACACAATTTTACTCAACTCTATGTACAGGCTATAACTCCAGCAACCAAACCACTGCACATATAAACATTAATAATGGAAAAAGCTTTGTCATATCCCATGTACCATAGCTTTGTTTCTTTAAATTCAACCCCTTTATATGCCAACTCGTGAAATCATTCCATGAAAGAGCCAAAATATCCTGATCTAACAATGTAACATGAATGGCTAGAACATCATTTTATCCACAAATTAAAGGTTATAGTTTGACCAAGCCATATTTGAACCATCAAAGCAATTGGCACTGTGATAATGAGCATTAAAGATTGTTCTTTACGACTCCATGCCACCAACTTATTTCATGTGATTTTCAGGTCTTGTATGAATAGCTAATGAAAGAGGAAATATGGAAGAAATCGTATCCAATAACTACTTAAGAACTCTATATTCATCTTTCCAGTACATTAGCTGACAGTCATAGCCACAGGCATAAACCTCTATAAGAAGCAAAGAAGAGCTTCATCAACCAAAACAAAGAATTTTGCTATCTCTTTAAGTGTTTCTGAAGTAGAATGGGGGAAATCTTGACGTTTCAGGAACCAATAAAATATGATGCAAATGAACCAAAAAGGTTACCTTTTGTGAAACTCATCCTCAAACTCTCTGCCCCAAATAGACTGGCCACCAGTGCCATCTCCCAAAGGGTCTCCTGTTTGTATCATGAACCCTTTGATGACACGGTGAAAGATGAGATTATCATAATAGCCATTTCGGCAGTGTGTTGTAAAATTCTCCACAGTTTTTGGACATTCCTCAGGGTACAATCTCATGTGAATGTCACCCATTGTGGTATGCAAAATCTGGTCAAAGAGTATTGATCAGAAAATATGATTAACAAGTGCACAAAGACAGCTGTGCTCTATTTTATGAACAAGAGAACATAGGGCATATCAACATGCAAAGTTTATGGAATAACTTAACAGCCATCATGCTAACACACTTATCTACACATCTAAACAAATTGCAAGACAGCTCTAAACTCATGGATTTCTAGTTTCATGTATTTGATAGACCAGGTTTAAATTGTGCAATAAAATTATGTATGGAAATGCAGAAAGAAAGTTTACCACGTTGTCAGGTAGAGACGTTGTCACTGCTTTTCCAATATCAGATACAGCCAAAAGCTCATCTGCTGGGGGCTTTTCATTGAAGACATCCCTTCCCTTGGTAGCATCTTCGGGTTCTTCTGGTTCTCTCCGGCTATTGAAATCATAAAACAATCAACAAAAAGAGAAGAAAAGAATTAGCAACAGAAAAACCAAGCCATATAAAAATAAAAAGGGGAGCTCAATTTCAGTAAGTAAGATCATGTAATTTGCTGCGGTAAGTTTTTCAAATAAAGCAACATGTTTAGTTCAGATTGGCACCTATTAAACTCATTTTCCATCCATGTCAAGGAATGTTAAGCAAATTATTAGTGTTGATTTCCTAAACCAAATTATCAGGATTCAATCAATATCAGGTCAATGGTATCAAATATTTTATTCTTTAGATGAACCGCTAGGGTCAAACTTTTCAAAATAAGAAACATATATATCATCAAGTACAAATAGAAGACAAGCATAATAAGAATTTTTGCAAATATCAGAAGCTATTCGATTGTTTTCATGTTACTTCTCTCCTATTGGTTAATATCAATACCATGTCCAAGTTCAGCACATGGTAAAGTCAATAACAGCATCACATGAGAATATTTAAGAAAATAAAACCGTCAAATTTAAATGAACAGTTAGAAAACCAGCGAAGCTACCTGAATAAATAAATCCTGTGCTTCTTGAAAGCACAGCATAAAAGAGTAGGGTCTGTCAAGGGATCTTTGCTCTCATTGACATTTGCTGCAACAGATGGCAATTTCCTAACCTTTTTACTGCCTCGATCACCTTGATACAGGGCAATTTGCAAAAACCTGTCATTACTCTCCACCTTTCCAAGAATTCTTGCAACTTTGTTGGTATGTAAATTTACTACCTACAGAAAACACAGAATCCAAAAAGTTGTAGAAAGAACAAAGAGAAAATATTGGTATATTGGGGTGAAGAAATCCAACAACAGATCTCTAGATAATGTTTCATGATTTAAGTTCAGTTATTTACTTTAATTCCAAGGAGTGTTGCATAAATAAGGAAATTAGAGCTCTCATCAAAAACAGCATTTGGTTGTGGTGCAGTTTCTGTCTTTTCAATTTCTTTCTCAACAGCCATTCTTCTTCCAAAATCTATAGCTTCCAACTGGTATAATGAAGACCCGCTTCTCTGGAGATCTTGAGCCACCTAATGAGCACAAAGTTCCTAAATGCACACAGAACCTAACAACTTCTTAGCAATAGTTGCAATAAATTTGTTAATACCTCCAGTGATTCATCGTAAACTCGTCTTAGTTTACCCATTCTGAACCAAAATACACGAATCCTTCGGTCAGGTGAAGTAACGGAAAATTGCTTACCATCTGAGCTCACCTGAATAGTAAGATTACAATGCCATTAGTCAAATTTTCTTTACCACTACATTCTGAATCAATTTCATGGAGAAAACAATTGAACATCTTAAAAATTCTAAACAAAAACTAGTACAATTGCCAATATTCAAGCACAAGATTTTTACCAATTCGACCTGTTATAGAGATGCAATATGTACCTCAATAGTTGAAACAACTGTTTTGCATTTTACAATCTCAAGTAGACTGGTATCACTTTTCAATCTAAAGTTCACCCTGCAGTGACCAAATAAAAGAAGACCATCAAGCGTCCATGAGGATAAGACAACAAAATCATACAAGCAAAACTTAAAAGTGACAATACGTGATTAAAAGACAACAGCCAAACTTGATTCAAGTACCCAAGAGATCAGAAAATAGCCAATTGCATGATGGCATAACTTGTTCCGTTTCAAAAGCATTCCATTGCTAAGTGACCAATATAACATTTCAACGTTTTAGCTGCTTTAGCTATAAAAGGTGCAACTCTTAGTACGTGAAGACATCAAATGCCATCATTTTACACAAGATTATGAATTAACCATTATCTACCAAGTTATGAACTAATGAAAGAAGATATAAATGAGCCTCTAGCCTAAACTCGGATCTCATAACACAAGAAGGTTCAGTGATGTACACCAACATAGGAAATAAGCCCACACCATTTCACTTTAAAATATCTAATCGAAATAACTTGAAAATGGGGAAGCCCATATCATCCAAAGCAGTAATCAAATGTAAGTGTTCCTATGCACATACTCGCCATCAGGGAACTTAAGTGTAGAAGGCTTCCAGTATTCAATGATTCCCTTTTCATCAGCAGATACCACAATATCAAAGACATGATTATACTTCATAACTTTAACTGGTGCCAGATGTACCTGGAAGAGTGGAAGTTTTAAAAAAATAAGCATCTTTATCATGACAAGATAGGTACAAAAACCCTTTCATTTGGAAAACTACAATTGACATTAAGGTACGAACCTCTCTTGATATGATAGGTTCATTTGAACCAGATCGTGCATCATAGATGTGCACAAATGAAGATGCCCGATCACTAACAGCAAGTTTAGCCTTGACATCACCTTGTTTGTAGACCCATTCCACAGCACCAGGAACAAATGGTAGGCGAATCATAGCCATCATATCATAATTGACAACATCATATATCTTCACGGAACTGTCATCTGAAATTGTGCAGCAAAGCAGGCCATCCACACTAACCTGCATGGCTGAACTAACTCATGGTCAATGACTGCACCATCTTAAGAACATGAAAGTGGACATGACAAAACATAAGGCTACAGAGGTAGTGTTGAGAAAAATGAACTCACTGCTAGATCTTTTATGGGGCCAAGGTGAGATCTAAAATGTTTTGCAAACTCAATGCCTGTAGATTTTTTCTTCCAAAATTTCAGATGCCCTGATTCATATTAGTTATTAAAAAAAAAAGAACAGTGCATTTAGTAAGCATTGATAAAGAGTATCATCTTTAAAAGCTCTGTCAGTACAATACCAAACAATGAGAATAATTTTGTTTCTTGATCACTTAACTCAATAAGCAGCACTTATCAAGCAAAAATAGGTTTTCATGAATTAAGTCAAAATTTCCATCGCAATAAAACCTCTATATTGATGAGATTCAACACACAAGCAAAATTGTTGTCTAATTCATGACTACCTAACTGCAACTATAGGATACACAATCATACAAAACCACTGTGTTTCGGGTGGTGTAGATAAGAGCAAACTAAGTGCACCAAAAGTTAAACTTTAATGAGGTGGCGGGCATAGCCTTTCGGTAGGCACTCCCTACCAAGGACCCATAAGTCCTGGATTCATATGCTCACTTGAGTGGATGGGGTTTGAAAGTTCCCACTTACTGTGTAACCCAATTTTCTTAAGATATAAACAGCTAGTAATGTCAAAATGAAGCATGCATTATTGTAGTTTCTAGGATGGCTCAATAAATGGATAGTCAGGATAACGTTGTGAATGACATGGATATGTGAACCAACCACAAAATAAACGAAAAATCCAATAAATGGTGCAGTGCTATATGGTCCAGTGTAAAGAGTAACTAAATTCAAACACATTATGCATGGAAGCTAGCATACGTCAAGACCAGATATTTTTAACACAAAGATTTGAAGCAGCAAAGATGTCCATACCGTAGTTGAGTTTTTTCCCACCTGGGAAGATCAGTGCAGTAACACAAAAAGAAAAGTCCTATTTTTAACAACTTCACTCTCTTCTTTTCTTTTTATTTTTAAAACAGCAAGCAACAACAAGCAATTAAAAAGAAACAGCGACATTGTGAATGCAAAACCAAGTCTTAATATTCATGTATAGCGAGAACGAATACCGTCAAGACTTCCGGTAATGAAAAAATCAGCTGCAGATACAGCAACATGAGTAACCACATCCCTATGCATATAACTCTTTTCATACCTGAAGAGTATGACAGAGAGAAGAAATTAGTGCTAAATTTTGCAGATTCCATTCGCAACTATCCTCGCGTGAACAAGAAAGCATGATCAGAAGCTAGTAAAACACGGTGACAGTTTGTTGAGGACTGAACGACAGATAGTTGAGTATGCACTAGAAGAGAAGAGAAAACCGATAATATATGTAATTAATAAACCCTAGAAAGACAAGTACATGTTGGCAGAGGGAAGAGCGTCGAGGTAGGCGTGCTCGAACTGGAGAGGACGTTTGGGGCGAGCCTTTGGTGCTGGACCAGGCCCTACAATTGGCGCCTCTTGCTCGGTGTCCGCCGTCAAGTTTCTGTTAGCGTCGTCGTTGTGGGAGTCGTCCATTGCTTTGCTTGTTGAGTAATTTCGGCGGCCTTTCGTTTTAGACCTCTTTAATCGAATGAGGAGCTTCGGCCTAGTTCGGTTGCGTTTTGTTATTCGAAAGGAACGACAGGTCGGATCAGGTATAGAAACATAAAAACAAAAGATATTTCATTTGAATTTAATTCACCACGACTTGACTTGGTCAACGCTATCTTTCCTTGGTTTAATTATATTTTCTTATTATAAACAAAAGATTGTTTGGATTAGTGTTGTGAGGGAAAGTTCAGGCAAACAGGTAGTCCGTATAAAGTAGTCATGACTTACAGAACTGGTTAAAGTTCTTTGTGTTGAGACGAGCATAATGTATTTGATGACAACAGGAAAAGAAAAAAAGAAAAAAAGTTTGGAAAAGAATCTTGGTAGTATGGACATGGCGACCGGTGAGAGCCAGGCCTCCTGTTGTTTTCCGGCATAACATAAAAAAGGAACAGTGTGTGTATGTATGTGTCTGTCTCAAGAGTATCCAATTCTGTCTGCGTACTCTATTTGTTAGAGAGAATAAAGGGTTTGCGTTCCTCGTGATATCATTTCTAACTTTGTTTCCTTTTCTCTTCTTTTGCTCTTTCCTCATTCATTCACTCTCCTCTCGTGCCCTAACATCAACATACACACTCACGCTCTCTCTCTTTCTTTCTCTGTTTTTTTTCTTAATCTGAACAAAAGCTCCCTTCTATATTGCGTCCTCGTTGATACATAAATTCTTCTGATCTCTTCTTCAGGTGCTTTCCTCTGTTTACTTTGTTACTTTTATGTTTATTTGGTTTCTGAATAGTTGATATCACTTCCATTTTATTTGATTGTTTTTCTAAAGTTTGTTCCCTTTTTTTTTAAAAAATGAATTTACTATTGTAATTGGTAGAATGCAACGCTGAGGTGATGTGCTTGCTGGTGAAAAAGGGTTGTTTGATTAGAACCTGATTAGCTTGATTTGAAATGGAAGTCAACTGCTTGTATCTTGGCCTGAACATGATTAAGCCTAATGTCTTGGCTGGGAAAAAACAGTATATTGATTATTTGATATGCTTGACTATAGCCCAAAACTTGTTGTTAAGGAAGAAAGTAGTCTGCTTTTTGAATTATTTGTTACATATCGTGTGCGAGGCGTGCTTCAGTGATTTAACTTAAAGTGAACAGCTTTTGTATTTGTCAAAAGGTCCAAACTTTAAGATGTGGTAGTTGTACCATCAGTGTTGGGTGTGAACCACTGATAGGGAAAGCTAGGTTAAGTTTATAGATCAGTTTGTTGATTTGAAATTCCATGAAACCACGTTCTTATGGTGAATAAGTTGTTTTAAATTACATTAGTTTAGTTATTGGTGCTAGAATTTCTGGTCTTGTGGAGATATTAATTGTATTATTTCATGCTCGTTAATCAAATCATGGATGAGTTATTCTTCTGACCATATATTTCTCGGTTTTTATCTTAAAGTTGTTTATCATGCCAGGATTTGGATGCTTCATTTTCAGGATGCTAAAGGGGTAATGGCAGGGGATTTTAACTGTGGGATCAGTATGACTGAAGAGAGGTTCCAAGGATTTGTTGTGTTTTTTCTAATTTCCATTAGGAAGTATTTTCGGCATACTTCTCTGGAAATGGGTTAATATAACCTTGTAAAGTTTTAATCAGTACTGTTAGTGTATAGAAGACAACTCAATGGGGATGGATGTGCTGCCCACCCCATCTGAAATTGTTGAGTCAACTGAAGATACTGAATATGAACCAGATATGAGCTTAAAAGCAGGAAAACAGTCTGTTCTGAAAGTGGGTAATAAATATTCTATAGAAGATGACATTAATCGTCTTTTTGAAGCAATTGACATTAGAACTTCTACTAAGGGTCTTCGACTGGTGCATGAAGGTGGTAGAGACAGTTTAAGAAAGAAAGCTATGAAGAGACCAATGAGAATTGGTTCCCCTCAAACCTCAGGGATTGGAATTGCTGAACCCGTGAGTTTGAAACAGGCATTGAGAGGATTGTGCATTTCTCAGGCATCAGAGATGGCTGCTATGAAGCGATTGTCCAAACAAGCTTCTTCATCTAGGCCCTCAGAAGCGGGAACTATCAAAAGATTGTACAGAGAAGTGGTTGTTGATGCTAATGCTTCTGGCCTCCCCTTGACTGAAGGAAATGGAAATTTAGTTGAAATATCCCTTGTTCCAGAACAAATCACAGCTAGTACTTCTGAGAAGGAACTCAAAGCATCCCAAAAAACGAAGGACGGTGTGCTTCCTCTGGTGACTGGATTTAATAGTGAAATTCCACAAGCGCGAAGTGATGGGCTTGAATCTGCAGGCCGTTCCTCTGCCATGCATACCAGTGAGAATCTAAAAGAAGTGGATGGAAGTGCTTCAGTCTCACTTAAATTTTCTGTCGAAACATTAATTCCACAGGGACAGAAAAGCCACTTACATAGCACATGCTTACCTTCTAGTTCCAACGCTGTTGGTCTTTCAAGCAGTTCTACTTGCAGTAGTCCGCGTTTTATGCCAATCTTCAGGGGCAAGAACTTTATTAGGAAGAAAGTAAAGAAGGATTCATCTTCCTCCAACAGTTTAAATGATTGTAATGAAAAAACTGACAGAAGTCTAGATTCTGGTCTTATTAATTCAGACAGCAGGATGTGTGACTGTCATGCTGTGAGTCTAAGACAAGAAATTATGAAACCTTCTCCACATTCCCGAAGTACTGAATTCAGTTCAAACATTGTGGATTCAAGTCCAAACAATCTTGATTACATTTCAAATTGCAATAAGATGAAATCTGTGTTGAGTAAAGTTGATGAGAAGGCAAGATCAAGAGAAAAGGGGGAATTCTCCCAAAGCTCAAAAAGTAGCATTGGTGACTATAGTAGCAGTGTAAGTACAAGTGAAGGCAGTAATTTGAGTGGATCTAGTTGTACTGGCACTAGGCCTCACATGTCACGGGACTTAAGGTGGGAAGCCATTCGGCAAAGTCAGAAGCAGTACGGTGGCCTGAGTTTGAAGCATTTTAAGCTGATTAAGAAGCTTGGCTGTGGGGATATCGGGTCTATTTATCTTGCTGAACTAACAGGTACAAATTGCCTATTTGCTCTGAAGGTCATGGACAATGAGTTTTTGGCAAGCAGAAAGAAGATGTCCAGGGCCCGAACTGAAAAAGAGATAATGCAGATGTTAGATCATCCTTTTCTTCCTACATTATATGCCCATTTTGTATCGGATAAGTTCTCATGCTTGGTTATGGAGTATTGTCCTGGTGGAGATCTGCATATGTCAAGGCAGAAGCAACCTGGCAGATGTTTCTCTGAACAAGCAGCAAGGTACGAATCTCTGTTGGCTATTCGATACATATCTATTTTGTTCCTGTTTTGCTATGGGTGATCCTACTTATGATTTAATCCTTTCCTCTCCCATGCCTGTAAAATGTATTCCTGCCTTCTTCTAGTTCTCTTTTCCTCTTATCCACAACAATCCCTCTAATCCGGAATTCCTGCTTATTGGCACGGTCTATTTAGACCTTTGAAGCATTGACCTTTTTCTCTATTAAAGTTGTATTAAAGTTGGGTCAGGAAGGATCTAAAAATTGACTCTAGATATCTGATGGGTTAAAACATTTTGCGTTGCAGTGGATGTCCTCGGAGCAAATTACAGACACTAATTTATGAAAAATTTTAGGCCTTTTTATGCAAGGTCTAATAGGTGGATGCAAATGAGAGTGATGCCATAAGAGTATTGTTTTGGAACTTGACATAGTTTAATTTTGGGTGCGACAAACAAGTGGAGAGGCTTGAGTGATTGCTTGGCTATATACAGGACTCAGGCCTGTATGCTTTCTCTTCAGGACACTGTTCAGTATGGGGCCATTAAGCCTGCTGCTCCTGGCTTCATCCATAGAATATAAAATGTTATTATTATCATTTAAAACGTCATGTGTAGTAGCTTATGAGTGTAATTGGCTTTTGAATATTATTTTGTCAGAAATTCTCCAAGAGGACTGCGCTCTGTCCTTATTTTAGTATCTGTTAAGAGTATACTTAAGGGAGATTCTGATGGCCCTATTACTCAATAAATAGGGGAGGTCTGACGGGCGGGAATCTTTTTGTTCCTTCTAGGACAACCTTTTTCTTGGTTATAAAACTTTTTCTTCCCCTTCCCCATGTTTTTGAACTAATTTGAAATTATCATTTCTGCAGGTTCTATGTTGCAGAAGTTCTTCTTGCATTAGAATACCTGCACATGCTTGGAGTTATTTATCGAGATTTAAAACCAGAAAATATTCTGGTCCGGGAAGATGGGCATATAATGCTCTCAGACTTTGACTTGTCACTGAGATGTACTGTTAATCCCATTCTGGTTCAGTCATCTTCACCTGATACAGAGCCTGTGAAAAAGACGTCAAGTCCATGCTCTGAGTCCAGTTGCATTGATCCTTTCTGCCTCCATCCAGCGTGGCAGGTTTCATGTTTCACCCCAAGACTTCTATCAGTGGCCGTGAAATCTCGCAAGTTGAGATCTGACTTGGCATCACAGGTGAACCCACTGCCGCAACTTGTAGTGGAACCAACTAGTGCCCGATCCAACTCCTTTGTTGGTACTCACGAATATCTGGCTCCAGAGATGATCAAAGGTGAGGGCCATGGAAGTGCTGTTGATTGGTGGACATTTGGAATCTTCCTGTTTGAGTTGTTATACGGTAGAACACCATTCAAAGGATCAGTAAACGAGGAAACGCTGACAAATGTGGTGTCAAGAAGCCTGAAGTTTCCTAGCAGCCCTATAGTCAGCTTTCATGCACGAGATTTGATTAGAGGGTTGTTGATAAAAGAGCCTGAAAACCGATTAGGATCTGCTAAAGGAGCAGCAGAGATTAGGCAGCACCCTTTCTTTGAAGGTCTTAATTGGCCTCTAATACGGTGCTCAGTACCACCAGAGTTGCCAAAGTTTTGCGATGTTGGTATTGGTGTGTCTTCTTATAACAAGGACAATACGACCAAGAGTAAGGAAAGTAGGACTACAGACGAGGATAATCAGTTGGAGATGTTTTAATCAACAAAACCAGATTTCTGTATCTATCTTGTCAAATATTATAGTGTAAACGCATTCCTGCAAGTGCCGCAATTTATATAGATATGTATACGTTGACACGACTTTGAGAGTTGAAATATGAGCTTACTGAAAATGTTCTTATCCTCTGATTTGTCCTTCAAATCTATCCCAGTCACATTTTGTAGTTAATATTTCATAAATTATGACCAACAATTGTTAATTTAACAACAGAAGAACAGTTGAATGGTGATGGGATTTAAGTTGCAACAAAAGCTGAACCATATGTGATGTAGCCTAATCCATAAACATAACCAGCAACATTCCATTATTTCTTGCCCAGAACAGTCCAACCACATCCGCTGAACCACAGCCTCTCAACAGAAAACAACTTTGTTTCCTAAAACGCCATTAAAGAATACATCCCAAGAGAAAATGACGAGTTTATCTGTATCACCATCCTTGTACTCTATTACCACCTATACCAGGACTAGGCTGCCAATCCTATCTCTGAATTTACATTTTTGCCACTTCAACACCAAATCTCTGAGCATTAACCCACTTGTCAGAAACTATCTCCAAGGTTTCCATCGTCAGAAAATACCCATCAACAGTGTCAGTTCATCTTGCACCCTTAGGCCTCTTCTGATCAAAGCATCATCAATGGCATCTTCAACACAACCCTCCACAGACACAAAGATCAAACCTTTTACCGTTCTGTTTGTTTGTTTGGGCAACATTTGTAGAAGCCCAGCTGCTGAGGGTGTCTTCAGGGACATTGTCAAGAAGAGAGGGCTTGAGTCCAAGTTCTTTATTGACTCCGCCGGGACCATTAACTATCATGAGGTCATCTACAACAGTTATCTATTGTGTTGTCTATTTGCGAGTATTATCTGATCGTTGTTTTAATAATTTGAAGGGTAATCCAGCTGACCCAAGAATGAGTGCGGCCTCTAAAAGGCGTGGGATTGAGATAACATCTATCTCTAGGCCAATACAACCGTCTGACTTCAAAGATTTTGATATCATTCTTGCCATGGACAAGCAGAATCGAGGTGGGTGAATGTTTAGAACAAAGATTGTTTATAGGGTTATCAGTCTTCTGTATGTACGTGTTTTGAGCATTCGGTGAATTTGAGTGTGCTTTATCATATCTAAAAAGAACAGAAACATAGCGATGTCTGTAAATTCATGTGAGATTGTTTTAGTAATGAGAGTATTTTGGTGTTGTGTGCAGAGGATATTTTGGAAGCGTTTAACAGATGGAAATTCAGAGAGCCTCTCGCTGATGATGCTGCTAAGAAGGTTAATGAAAGACCAATGATTGGGGACTGTTAGTACAGGCTTGCTTTGTTTTAACTCTCAAAGATTCATTTGGTCTTTCAGGTTAAATTAATGTGCTCCTATTGTAAGAAACACGATGAAACTGAAGTGCCAGATCCATACTATGGTGGACCACAGGGATTTGAGAAAGTATGCCCCATATTTTCAGTCAATTTAATCATGATTTCTTTTGTTAGATTGTTGAAATTCTTGAGTTGCAATGACAATGGTTTGTAAAACTCTGAAATGTGAAACGAAGTTTCGGGATTGAGATATGGTCGCATATGATTTGTCAAATAGCAGCAGTTGAACAATTAAGTGCTTTTTGTGTTTCATTAGAGTTGGTTCAGGCTTTAACTATTTGCGTTTAACTTGAAAGTTGAGGTGAATCAAAGCAATATGTTGTCATGAACGTTGAACGGCATGTCTGAGGCCTGTTTCAGTTTAATTTCAAACTTGAAATGAGAATGCTTCAGGCAGGATCTTGTCTCTGAGATGCATATCTGGCAGTTGAGTTTGGTCTAGCAAATAATTTCTTTCAATTTATTGTTTCTTTGCGTGTGCACAATTGTGCTTGCTTGCACTATTTTTCTTCACAAGTTAATTTCTTTTTCAGCTGTAGCTCCTGTTATCAGAGACCATTCAGTGTCGATCTGACCTGAATAATGCTTTCTATATCACTTCAATCTTTGGGCCATGATGTTGCCTCCATATACACTAAAGCAAATTTTGCTACCTGATTTCATTTTTTAAACTGCTCGCTTAACTACTCCATGACATGTGCATCGTTCATTGCATAACTCTTCCTCCCCTATAAATCTCATGTATGGATGCTGGTTTTATCAGTAGAGCCTACAAGTTTCTCCTATCAATACATTGGTCCCTCTAATAAAGATATATTGGATTATTGCAGGCCTTTCAGTTTTATTATCAAATTTGATTAAATTTCTTGTTAAAACTTATGAATTCGTTGCCCCTTGATACTAGCTATATTTTTCAGGTTTTGGACCTTCTTGAAGATGCTTGTGATTCATTGCTGGACTGCATCTTGGCAGAGAACAGGGACTTGGGAAGTTCGTGACTCGTTGGTTCTTTAAGGATTAAAAGAAAAGGAATGACCTATACCAAGTGCTTGTTGAACTTTGTGAATTGCGTGTATCGATTCAGCTACACGTATTGCATTTACTTTTATATCGTGTTGCCATTCCTTCCCCTGTGAAATGGGGATTAAGTGGAACAGAATTCACTTGGTAGTAGAGTGGAGACTCCAGCTGAACTTCTGGTTGATTCAGTCTTTGATTTCTCGCCTGTTGCACAGGCAATTTATTTGTAATATAAAGCAATCAATGTGATGAATACCTAAAGGTCTTGATCAGTATAAAAAACCTTATTCTGGCATTAGGGGAACTGTGTCTATTCTTCCCTCCGTCCATATCATTTCTTGCAAGATCATCAGGAATTTTGGGTTTGATGATACGAGTCACTTCAAACAGATTGCATTTTCTAGTGGCATAACTCACTTGGCTCTAAGATCATCTACAGCTACATCCTAATATCTGTTTTGATGTGGTGTTCTTGCACCTGTATTGCATTTGTCTTGCATCTACACACTGCAACGAATGCTAAGTTATGATTTTTGCTTAAATTTAGAGACCAATAATTACATTCAGGAGTGTCACTAACATGGCAATTATCGAAAAATAAACATTAATAATCAGCTGCTGTCTGCTGGTCTGAAACGGAGATGACCAAAGGCAGATAATATTCATTGGTCCCAGAAATATTACAGTTTTGCCAAATGCTCTCCATGACAATGATCGATCTCTCTATCTCAAAATTATATACAAATGACTATAGATTCTTTCTACCTCTTTTAACCCCAACATTTTGGGAAAATACTGATACACCTGCCCTATTAAGATACAAAACCTTTCAGTCCACTTAGTACGGACATCAAACATTTTCACTAATTTGGATTCTAGTTTTGTGTTTCCACCAATCAAACAGTTAATAGCACCAGTTAACTTCTATGAGATATCCATGTTGTGATCGTTATCATTGTCACCCTCGTAATACTCATCATCCCGGTGAACGTGTTTGTCCTGGGTATGCTCTGTATAACACGATTCAAGGTCAGTGGTTAGAGGAAAGCACATCCAATGATCGTAGTACAGTACAGTAATTGAGCAAGCTTTCCAAGCATGAAGCTACACAAATATAAAGAATCAAGGAGGGTTCGTGTCTATCAGGGAATTCAACTTACGGTCAATGCGTTCATCCGGGTTGTGCTCATCTTCATCAAAATCAGGAATATAGAAGTCAGGGGGAACCTGTAAATTTAACATTACAGCCATAATCCAATAAGTGAAACCAAGTGCTAGACTGAAAATCTAAGAATATAAACTTAATATGGGGTAAGAATTAATCTTCTAAGTGGTATGTATGGAGCTTTTGGGGCCAGTCTTGCTTCTAATATATAGAATAGATTCACATGTCAGTATCTTTAAACATAAAAAAATTATTACTGTCTAGTTCAAAATTTTGTTCTTACCACTTGCCCACACTACTCATTAGATACGATAAAAAACATAATCATGTTAAAGACGAAAAATGAATTTATTTAAAGAATTACCAAACCATATGTTCTGCTAATATCAGCGTTCTCAACTAACATCTTTCATATTAACAGCCAGGCCAAAGGGGTGACTGTTGGCCAATCTAAAATTTTTTATATGAATTGTAGCCACATTTTTGCAGACAGCACAAACATGCCATCAATGAGTCATTCTGAGCCTTTAATTTCTCATGAGCATCATCAACTTAAGCCAGTTATGTGCGTAAAAGCACCATTTCTCATCCGAATGGATTAATGGAGAAGCATGATTCTGAAATTTGACTGACCAAACATCAAAAGGTTTAGTAAATACTTGGAGTATACTCACCTCCTGCATCTGTACACTTGGAGCATGCTGAATGCATCGCAGATTTTCCATTACTTGCATCTTGATAGTGCTAAGATAAGATTTGCTATTCAAATTTTCCTGCTTGATCAAACAAAACAAGAGAATATTAATTATGATGGTTATTCAGCTCCATTTGGATTTAATTTCAAGACCAAAAATTGTTACATGATGGTAAGAAAATATTGGCATGATGACCAACTTTGCAAGAAGTGCAAAAAATTAGTTCTTTGAACCCAAACATACAATGTGTCCACCTGGTATCTTCAATGAATATTCCGGCCCAAAATATTTAATATACTCATTATCTGGGATCTCTGCAAGAAAATTGGAGTAAGAAATAAGAATCTAGTGCCACCACTCACGCAATCTATGCCACAGAATTCATGGGTTAGGGTGGGTGGACTTCAATATAAACTTCGTAATGCAAATAGGATTAGTACTCTAGATTTTCAAAGGATAACAGACATGCATTTTTCTAAAAGAAAAGCATCATTTGTACTATTTAACATATTATCATGCATAATGATAAACAGCTTTCACACAAAAAAAGTAATCAGAACTCATGCATAATTTTATCAAGAATCCAGAAAGAAAAATATCTACCAAGTGCGCTTTGGCTCACAAGGAAGTCTATAATGTGAATCATCACCTTAACCTACCATTGGATAGCTCTGAATCTAAAAGAACCCCTGTTTCAACAGTCCAACAACGGGCAACATTCTCTTTTGTATATCCCCCACCTCCTGTAACCTGCATATCAGATTTCTGCTGTGTAAGCTAATCACATACATCAATATAAAGTAGCGTTGGATCATCGAAGCATACCAGCAAAGGCAGGTTGAACTTCTTCACAATCCTAACACATTCAGCATGTCCTGCAAAGAACATACAAATTGCAGCGAGTAAACTTTCCAATCACATCTAAGCTACCACCGACTAGCTCAAGGCCAAAATCACCAGTTTTCTAAAGCAATATTCTAGGGAATAAATGAAAATATGCTTCAATTACAAGAAGAGCTGCACCATCAATGGAGACGTTGAAGCAGCCCAAGCGGTCCCCAGCTAGCGAATCTGCTCCACATTGAAGAACTATCACACCTGGTTGATATGTTTCAACAACCTTGGTAATAATCTGCAAAATGAAGCGAATAAAAGTTTACAATTGATACATAACAGAGATTTCTGTTTAAAGTTGGTAGTTATTAACAAGAACTTACAGTTTTAAAAAGTCGAGTGAAGCTGGTATCGTCAATTCCATCCTTCAGTGGTACATTTATGGCATAAAACTTTCCTTCTCTTTCTCCTATATCCTTCAACACAAAAGCATATGAATACAAATGAAAATAAGATTAAAACCTTGTAAGACTTGAAGAAATGACAAGGGATTGAGGAGTCACCTTAGCATCACCAGTTCCGGGAAAGAACATATCCCCATACTTGTGAAAGCTCACAGTCATTACCCTGCCATGTTGCACTTTGACCCCTTAATTTATTCACTAGACTTTAGTCCAAACAATCTAGTCAAAACACAACTTTTGTACAAGTTTTCTACAGTTGACTGAATGATTCCCAATTTTCACAATTATTTACAGAAAATGTAAGCTTTTCTTTTTGATAGCTTAATCAAGTAAGTAAATCAGAAAACAATTGCTGGACATAGCATGAAGAAAAAACATAGCTATTTACTATTAAAAATTATATCTGAAGCAAAAGCAACAAGGGCACCATATTTCAATTTACAACTTGCACAAGCACTAAACTTTAAAGGTTCCAAACAACATCACTAATAGTAAAGTTTATATTTCAAAAAGTGAACAACATGGGACCGCTTTTCTGATGCGGTATAATCCCCTCCCTTAGGCACCTACTAAGATTTCAACCTTAGTGGATGAAGAAATACTCCTACTTCACAGCACTATGATTCTCAAAGTGAACTTCATGAAACAAAATTTGGGACCTTGGCATGATTTCTGATGATGGGTTTAAATGATCCAGAAAAAAACCTGCTAGTGCATAACCTAGCAACAGAATCCAATAAGTAGATGATCACGACCATCAATATGTAGGATTACTGTATTCACCAGTTTGAACAGGCCGACAAATTTTGACATCAGCATTCATGGTCCTGATATAATCTCCATATTCAAATACAACTAAGGAGTTTAGTTACCTGTCAGTGAAATAAAAGGCTTCTTCTACACCATCACCATGATGCACGTCTATATCAATATACAGAACACGTGCATGGTATTTTAAAAGCTCTAGGATCCCCAAAACCAAGTCATTGATATAGCAAAATCCAGATGCCTCACACTTTTTGGCATGATGTAAACCACCAGCCCAGTTTATAGCAATGTCGCATGATTTGTTGTTCAATCTATGTGCAGCATCTGCAAGAAAATTCTTGTTGAGAGCTGTAAAGCGGGATCCTAATCAAGTTTTAAACAACATTTCACATTTGATGTAATTTACCTATGGTTCCACCAGCATATATTTGACAAAATTCAAACAAGTTTTCAAAGACAGGGCAATCTTCTCCAAGATTATCTGAATAACAAAAGAAAGAAATGAGAAACTTGGACTTAAGATGAATATCTTGAAAACCAGCCAATCATAAATAGAACCACAACAAAGCTTCCATTTCCAAAGTCAAATCATAAAGCTTCGAATAGAAGAAAGGGAAAAATTAAGAAGAAGAAAGAAGAAAATGTTTATCCTGCTATCAGATACCTGTTCCTGAAAAAACAAGCTACTTTTATGTTTTGGATATCAAAAAGACCCAAGAGCGCTAAAGGTTCCACAAAGGTTACTAGCATTAACAAGCGACAGAAGTATAGAAAATCAGTGGAACATTCCGCTTTTCTTACAGACCCATAGAAGAAGTGGAAGTATGTGATATCACTGGAAGGTTCAACTTTCCTTAACTGATTTCTTCCTGTGAGCTATTCAGTTATCATATTATTTCACAGAACCATACTCAGAAGGAATATTTTGCTGTAAACAAGAATCCAACAATTTCACTTAACAACAATATGCAGTCAAAAATCACTAGAACTGAATATAAAACTGATAATCATTAATCTTTAAAAACTAATTGAAAAGATATACTCTACCAACAGTGCCACTTTCTGTCATGCCTTATCTTTCAGGAAGTTGACATGTATAACTTTTGATCAAAGTTGAGGTAGTCAATTTTTAGGTGAGAAAAAGCATGATTTATCCAATGTTCTTCACCCAAATCAAATTTAAGTTTTAGCATAACATATGATACAATGTATTAGATGGGCCAAATTAATGTTTAAGTACTATAAAAGAGCGAGAGAATTGGAAAATTCATTGACTTTCAGAAAGCAACACATACATTTAGCCAAATCATCTGCGAACAAATGTTGCGTATCAGGTGTTATTCGCTGCAGAAATTCAACATAATCAGTAGAGTGGAACTGAGCAAGCTCAACAGGATACGCCTTGTGGGGCCGCTGCATGAAGCAATATACATCAATTTACACACTTTATCTTTTGCATCACTCCCCAGTAGAATCTCACACACGCAAATGCATATGAAACAGATTTATTAGAAGACAAAAAGGTTTAAATGGAGTGACTAACATAAATCTCCATTTTGTTGTGGAGTCCATAGGCAAGAACAAGATGGTGGGTCATACAAAGGCGGTGAGGTTTCATCGGATGATTTGGTCCAAAGTAAACGCTGCCCACATCCCCTGCGAAATCACAACACCAATTCCCAGTCCTTGAAACAAGATAAACTTGTAAACTTGGCACAAGTACATGCTCCAATTGAAATTTACACATTTTCCAAGGAAATGCTGTGACGCAAGAAGAGAGTGTTATAAAGATTCAGTTGCTAACTACAACATCACAAGAAAGATAATTTAGAGAAAGTTCAACATTAATCGGCCTCCATTTCCATAAGTAAAGCTGGAAGTTTAACCTATTATAAGTTCGACAAATCTAAACATCAAGCAAAAAGGAGAGAGAGAGATAGAGAGAACCAGAGTTCTTGGTCAGTTTTATGGAGCAACTGAAATCAAACAATTGATATTCAGCCGAATAGTGCAAAACATTAACCAACCACAGTTACGGGAAAAAGTAATATCCATTAAAGCAACTAAAAAAGAAGCTAGAGAGAACCGTCGTAGAAGTAGGCGATTCTGTCCTTGGGGCGCATCTTGACGCAAAGAACAGAAGACGACTATGTAATTGGAGGGAGGGCTTTTTATTCAGCCATTGCCAGCGACTAAGGGAGAGGTGCAGGTGGTATCCACAAGATCTCAACCGTACTAGATTATCACTCATCTATACTTATACAGAAAACAAGAAAAGAAAGAAAATTGCTATACGACATCGCAGTTACTCTGGACTTAGTTTCAGATCTATTAAGCCTCGGGTCGGATTCGGTGTCTTGGATCCGGACCCGCATCTGAATGCGCACAAACTCTATTTGTATTGTACCGCATAACAAATCAGAAAATCTCCCAAAACACCTTAACCTAAATCTGACAGTCATTTCCGTGCCGGTTTGCCGTAGATCATCATAATCGAGACGGGTGAGGATTTGTTCTTCAACACGAAAAGCATTTGATTTGTTTTTCACGGAATTGGTCTAAATTTCGATCAAGTACATGGGTTTTATCCCTTGTGACTTGCTTTCTTTTCTATCGAATACTTCTATAGCTCCCGTCGCTCCTCGCTGGATAATAGATTTGTTGCTTTTTTGTGTTAAAATTTTCGTAATTTCTGTATTTCGATAACTCTTTGCAGATGCAAATTTGATTGTTCTATTTTTTAAGCAATATTAGAAGTGCTACTCGGGTTCTCTGTTCTAGTCAATATCAGTGTCTTGTATTATTGAAATCGCAACAATACTGAGATCTTATATTGCCCTTTTCTCTTTTATAATCTGGGTTTCAAATTCTCAGTTCCGATTGATACACGTTTCTCTAGGTTTGCTTTCGACCCGTTTTACAGATGACAACACCCAGTAACTAAACATGACTATACATAACTGCTAACCGTGAACCATATTCTATTGCACTATGAAAAACAAATTAGCTAGCGTCGAATTATTTTCACGTTCTTTCTGGAAGTGAAAAGAAGAAAGATATAAACAGAAGTAAGGAGAAGTGATAGCAAGATAAACAATAGGTGGAGTACCCCGCAGTAAAGTCAAATCTTGAAGATATTACTGCTTATGGTTGTCTAATTGGTTATTGGTTGCAGCTAGTTGATTCCACTTTGCTTGATCAAGTTATTGCTGTAACCTCCTAGTTTGCATTGTTAATCTTTAAAATCTCAAGGCAATCATGCTTGTAGTGAATGCACATTTGAACATGTGCTTTGTTTTTGAGAATTGGACTCTTTGCACTTGGAAAACAATATAGTTCGAGTTTTATTCCTCTGAATATTTATTTTTAAATAATAGATTGCCTGTCGATTCATTGTTATGGCTCGCAACAAAACAATTAAACTGAAATGATGATCATAGGAGCTAAACATTGTTGTCATAGAAACAATTGATTATCTCACAAACAGTTTGTGTAAAGCAGTGCTATGGTATTGACTTGAACAAACATATAAACCTATAGCATACAAAAGAACTTGAATGAATTTGTCTTCTGTATCAGTCTTGTTGTTGTCTTTATCTTGTTGCTTGTTGTTCGGGGTTGCATTTTCTTATAGTATATTTTGGGGCTTCTCTATCCAACCTATAGGCCTGAACACATAACTATGAAATTTATTGATGAGAGAACAATCTTTCAGAATTACTGGATAGGATTTATACCATTTAGTTTCTTGACTGCTTAGTAAATGCTTGTCAAGTGGCAAGTATTATTCCTGGTATTAATTATCGGATGAGAGAACAATCTTTCAGAATTACTGGATAGGATTTATACCATTTAGTTTCTTGACTGCTTAGTAAATGCTTGTCAAGTGGCAAGTATTATCCTGGTATTAATTATCGGAGGCTCTTGGTTGCTTTTGATGTTTGTTTGTCCACGTACATTGTTACATGAGCTTCTAAGAATCCAATTTGTCCATTGCTGCATTCTCAACGT
This sequence comes from Erythroxylum reticulatum, assembly GCA_025504915.1. Classification (NCBI taxonomy): domain Eukaryota; kingdom Viridiplantae; phylum Streptophyta; class Magnoliopsida; order Malpighiales; family Erythroxylaceae; genus Erythroxylum; species Erythroxylum reticulatum. The sequence continues at coordinate 8,151,028 of JANSVA010000008.1, read as the reverse complement.
AGATCTTTGTTTCTGTGTACTGGTATACTACAAATGATTTATATACGACCTATCCGTATTTGCTTCTGATTAGCATTTACCTTTTCTATAATTTATCTACTCTGATTTGGCCTTTACTTAGGCAACAAGATGTCTGAGTCACCTTTTCGACCCAGAGAGAAGCTTCTTGAAAGGCAGAAGTATTTCCAAAGTATCCACAAACACACGTACTTGAAAGGACCTCTTGATAAAATCACTTCAGTAGCCATTCCTTTAGCATTGGCAGCCAGCTCAATATACCTCATTGTAAGTATGCTCACGGCTTTATTTTGTAAGGAATTTCTAGCCTTTTATGTTGAGTGTACGGAATTCATAATTGCTTTTGTTAACACGAATTTGTATTATTTTCTTGTTTCAGGGGCGAGGTATCTACAATATGTCTCATGGTATTGGCAAGAAAGAATGAAGTAGCACTGCATGATGAGAGGCATTAATTTGTTTCTTGTTAAGATATTGTTTGTTCATGCATATGTTTGAAATTTATCGGCTCAAATAATTGGTCAATCGTGGGATTTGCTGCAACTCACTTTCTTTGTTCTTTTAATGTTGCATACTATATCAGGTCTTGTTAATTGTTTGGAATTCCTAATTCTCTACTTCAATTTTTTGCGACTTGTTATGGTAGTTGATTGAATGCAACCACTTGGAATAACTAGGAATGACATTTTTTGTTTGACCTGGCTCGGATCGAAGCCAGTGGGTTTGGTTTAAGTTGACAGCACTTTGGGTTAAATTTTGGATTTTTCTTTTAATTTTCCCGTCTTCCTGAAGTTCAAATATGTTGAATAAAATGGTATTATTGTAAGTGAAATGATGTTTTTAAATTTTAAATAAAAAAATCTAATTGGGTTGATTTAAGTTCCTTTGGGTCTTAGGTTTCTCAAATTTGGTTGGGTTTGGGTTTGGGTTCAGGCAAAAAGTCTATAATTCAATCAAGTCTGGAATTTAATGTAAATCTAAGGTGTTTTTGTTTGGTGATTATGAGAAGAGAAGAATGGGCATAGAATGAAAAATAAAGTTTGGAAAGAGATTATTAAATGGCTTTTACTTTCATTCCTTATTTTTGGTATTGTTCCATTTCTCTCCATTATGAGAGGAATGGGAGTCATTTATAGTTTTGTCACCATTATTTATTCATATCTTATGACCAAAATTGGTGTGTGATTTTTTTTTTTGTTTAGTAAGGCTTGGTC
>JANSVA010000008.1:8130347-8145343 GCA_025504915.1 Erythroxylum reticulatum | reverse complement strand
GAGGAAACTTGTATTTCATGTCCATAATTGATGATAAATCAAGGAAATGTTGGGTTTACCCTATGAAGAGGAAGGATGGAGCACTGAAGGTTTTCATGAGATGGCATACTCTTATGGAAAACCAAACTGGGAGAAAGTTGAAATGCCTAAGGACTAATAATGGATTGGAGTATTGCAACAAAGACTTTGAGGAATATTGTACTAAAAATGAAATATTAAGGCATAAGACAGTTAGAGCTACTCCACAACAAAATAGAGCAGCCGAAATATGGAATAGAACTCTCCTAGAAAAGACTAGGTGTATGCTCCTCTCATCGGGTTGCTCACATTCTCTTTGGGGGGAAATAATTAGGACAACAGCCTATTTAATTAATAGGCTGCCAACCTCAGCTAATGAGTGTAAGACTCCTAAGGAAATTTGGAGTGGAAAGAAGCCTAGACTATCAAACCTTAGGACTTTTGGATGTGCAACTTATGCACATCAGAAAGAGGAAAAATTAGAGCCTAGAGCAGTTAAGGGGGTGTTTCTAAGCTATCCAGAAGGTGTGAAGGGCTACAAACTCTTCTACTTCAAAAGGGAGCCTATAAAACAATCACTAGCAAAGATGTCATCTTTAAAGAAGATGAATTCCCTCTGCTGAACAAGAATTCTCAAAATTTTGACCTCCCAAGAGACATTCAGGAGAATTTAGGGAAAGCAAGACATTCAGTCCCATTTTATGTACCACCAGAATCTGAAGAAGATGGTGGTTCACAATTAGAAATTGTGGAGCCTCCAGAAGGCATAGCACAGTATGAAGAAAGAAGGGAAGAGGCAGAAGTTGAGGGTGAAAGAGAAGCCCTACACCTACCTTCAGATGATATTCAAGAGAACCTACAAGACTATCAACTCACAAGGGATAGGTAACCAAGAATCAAAATACCTAATAAAAGGTACACTGAATTAGAGAATACCTAACAAAAGGTACACTGAATTAGACATGGTTGAACTTGCATGTTTCATGGTTGAAAATGTAGAAAATAAAGCTCCTGAAACCTATGATGAAGCTATGAGAAGTAAAGATACTAAAAATTGGAAAGAAGCTTGTGAGAAAGAATACTCTTCATTAATGAAGAATAACACTTGGACTTTAGTCCCTAGACCTTACAAAGCCAAATTAATTGAGAACAAGTAGCTGTTCAAATTGAAAGAAGGTGTAACAGAAGCAAAACTTAGGATTTATAAGGCTAAGCTTGTAGCTAAGGGATTTAAGCAAAAGGAAGGGATAGACTACAAGGAGATATTCTCTCCAATAGTTAAATTCAAGAAAATTAGGCTTATTTTAGTCCTAGCAAATTTATATGATTGGGAAATCCATCAAATGGATGTTAAGACAGCTTTCTTATATGGAAAGCTAGAAGAGACCATATATATGAAGCAACCAATCAGTTTTGAGGAAAAAAACAAGCTGGACCATGTTTGCCTATTGCAAAAACCCCTATATGGGCTCAAGCAAGCCCTTAGACAATGGAACAAGAAGTTCTATGAAGTTGCTGCTAGTATGAACTTCGTCCGAAGCTCATATAATTACTGCCTATACTACAAAGATCTAGGATTGACTAAAGCAGTGTTTATGTTAGTTTATGTAGATGATCTCATCATCACAGGGAAGGGCTTGAATAAAATTCAAGAGGTTAAGGTTGAATTGTGCTCTCATTTTGAAATGAAAGACCTATAGGAAGCACAAAAGCTCTTAGGAATGCAGATAATCAGAAAGAGGAGGGAAGGAAAGCTATGGCTTGTTCAGAGAAATTACATAAGGAAAATCCTAGCTCAATTTAATATGGAACAAGCTAAACCTACTTCAGTACCTTTAGGATCACACTTACAGATGGTTTCTGACAAGTGTCCTAAGACTGAAGAAGAACAGAAGGCTATGACTCACTATCCCTATGATGTAGGTGTTGGTAGTTTAATGTACCTTATGCTATGCACAAGGCCTGATCTAGCCTATGCTATAAGTATCCTAAGTAAGTTCATGGCTAATCCAGGTTTAGAACACTGGTAAGGGGTAAAGGAACTAGCATGGCTATCAGGAATATTAAAGGAAATAAACACAGAAATCAAAACACCAATACTATACACGGATAGTCAGAGTGCTTGGTACTTGAGTCGGGAACCAATCCTCCATGAACGATCCAAGCACATTAATGTGCATCTGCAGTTCGTCAGAGATCAAATCTCTAAAGGAACCTTCAATCTGGAAAAAATACAAGGTGAGAAAAATCCATCTGATGTTGGTACAAAAATTTTAACACACAAGAAGTTTAATTTTTGCAGGGACTACTTACAGATCAAGGAAGCCCCATGATACCAAAGTCAGATGCAGAAGATCTCACAAAGGGTGAAGATTAGGGTTTCGGGTTTTGGAAATTTTTCTAGGGTTTTTATTTTGAGTTACAATTGGTGAAGGAGAAGGAAAGCCACATGAAATCGTAGGAGATTTCGACAGATCTCACTATTTTTGGGAAAAAAAACTAGGGTTTAGGTTTTTGAATCTCTTGATTGTTTCAGATCTGAGCGAAGATTGATGGAGTAAGAGGGAAAAAATGTGATGGAGATCACACATACTCCAACAATCAAACTCAGATGCTACAAGAGTGCAAGAAAAAATTAAAAACAAGAAGAAGTGGAGTGTGTGAAGCTGTCTGAAGCAGATGTCGAAGACAGAAGATGGAGTAACATTCTAGAAAACATTTTACAGCTGAAGTCAAAAGGCTAAGTGACTTAAGCCTAAACCACGTGGAGACCAAAGTCAATCAACTTGTTTGAAGTGTTAAACTCTAAGCAGCGTCGTATTACACAATCAACTCCAAATATTACAAAACGCAGCAGAGAACAACATGATACGCAAACAGAAGAAAGACATTTAATAAGTCACATGGGAGGCACATGAGACATATCAGCATCAAGTTGTCTGAAAGTCCTTATCTTCCACAGATATAAAAGAAGCTTCAGACACAGAATACACAATACATACAGAAATATTTCAGTCTTCATTCACTTGTAATTTTCTATCTTTGAGAGTGAAAATAGTGAGAAGGAAAAATCAGAGAGTGTTAGAGTACCTTTTGTAGGTGCTGGTGTGTTCAGGAGAACACTCAATCTCTGTATTTTCTGTTTTTCCATTCCTCTTTGATTAGTGAAAACCTTACCACATAGGTGGGAACCTTGGATGTAGATAGTTCTTAACTATCAAACCAAGTAAAATACTGGTCTCTTTATTTTCTGCATTTCCATTTCTGCAAACTAATCAAGTTTCTTGCATTAAAGAACAGCAGTACAGCAGTAGAAAACTCAACAGCTACAGAGACAATATATGTTGCAATCCAATCTTTCGTCTATGCTCTTCCTTTGTACTCAATGATGGGGTTCCATTGGAGGTTGGAGAAGTTTGGCTACTTGTACTACCTCATTTTCGTATGCTTCACATACTTTTCGTTGTTCGGGATGATGACAGTTTCCCGGACTCGTGGCCTTCATCTGGCTGGTACTGTTATGGCTTTTTTCACTAGTAGATGGAACTTGTGCTGTGGCTTCATCATCCCCAGGCGCCAGGCTTGTACGTAATTTTTCTCTTCATGTTCAACCAATTTAACTTTCCTTCCAGCTGATTCTCATTATGCAATATCTCTGTAATTTTCTTTAAAGAAGTGGCGTTGACGTCAAAAGTAGTGAAGAGTTTCACGAATTTCTCATCTCAATAACTACCAAAAGTTTCTAGGATGACTCGGAAAACTAAAGTTACTGTCAGGAAGTATTAAGCTTGAAGTGTTCGTGTCACTGCAATTTTTTACTCTTACATCTAAATGCTGCCGTTAATACCAAGGGGGTGCAGATGGTTTTATTTGTCTAATCCAGTTACCTGGACAATTTATGGAATTGTGACATCTCAAGATGGTGACAGCAAGAATCTTCTCCAAGTCCCTGGATCAGAACCAAAGGCCAGTGACATATTTTCGAAGGAGTACTTTGGCTATGATCACGACTTTCTACTTCCAGTAGTCCTTGTCAACTTAGGCTGGGTCATCGTCTTCTTCTTTGTCTTTGCCTTTGGCATTAAGTTCCTTAATTTTCAAAGGAGGTGACTGACATTTTCATATTGTTGTTGAATCACACAAATCATAGGTGTTATAGGTCCTAATCACTAATGGCCTAGTCCAGGTTATAAAAACATTTGATTTATAATCCATATACAACAAATTGTGAATTAAGTTGGGAATTAAAAGGTAAAAGCATTTTGCTTCATATTTAGCACTATCTCTGAACTTCAGTATCAACCAAGAAGTTCTGGTTTCCATTTACTACAGGCCTGCATGGGTAAGAGAATAACAGATGATCAGATGTTAGTTCCATAGCAAAACAGATGAATAAGCAAAGTGTAGATACCCTTGCTATGTTGAGGTTAAATAAACAATCTAGAATATTTGTATTAGCTAGAAATTAAAGGCCATCAGGTCTCCATGCTTTTGCATTGAATGTATATTTTCGTTTTTTAGATCTCAACACCACTAGAACTTTAGCATACACCTTGCAATTCTTTCCTCTTATTGAAAACGAAATTAATGCGACCCAATCTTAGGAGAAATGTTGCAACAAATTAAAAAAAAGAGAGAGAAAAGGAAGCAGCCAATCATTAAAATAGCACTTGATTGTCTTGTTCTGTTTGCTGGACATGGAATGAGAGATGGGAAAGCCGTCAGATTGAGTTGAGATGAGCATTTGTAAACTGGGGATGGAAAAGCTAATGATATGTTGTATATTATAAGAAGGGTTTCTCCAAATCTCTCCTACTCTGTCTTGTCCTCTAAGGCTCTCAAAACCTGTATTCTGTAGGTGAGCCCTTACTGTCCACTCCACAAACAAAACTTCCACCCAAAGCACCCTTTCTTTAGGAAAAAGAGGATTTACCAATACTTTTCAAGACATTTCAACCAAATTTAACCATTTACTTGATGTCACCAATAATCAGAGCTAACTTATATACTTTTTTTTATCAATGATACTACATTTCTTCTCACATACACCTTTTTAGTGGTGAACTATGAACTATTTACCTAATCCCAATTGCCTATTAATTTCTGGTCTATTGTACAACCTCAACAACTATTAAAACAATTCATGTAACCAAAAAAAAAAAAAAAAGGGTAAAATCAGCGGAGAGACTGCAGTAGTTAGCTGAATCTGTCGTACTAACCAAGAAAATAGCTCTCTAACCGAAGGAGAAGAAGATGAAATTTTAAATAAACAGATAAAAGAGGAAAAAGAAAGTCTGCACAGAAGAAAACTATTTTTGTATACTGCAATCTTAATTTTGTAAAGATGATTGATTTTCATGTTGAGTAAAGGTGATAGGAAGGTTAGGAAGGGTTTCAAATTTGAGTCCATAATCAAGAAAGGTGAAATTCTCCTTAACCACATGATTAAAAGTTACTGGGCAACAGGAGTCTATGCTCATTGTGGTACTTGTTTTGTTGTAAAGTAAGCAAGGAGGTAATTCCTTTAAAGCCAGCTTTACTTTATATAACTACCCTCAACAAGAGAAAGAGGACAATCATTCCACAGAGAAAAAGAAGAGCCAAAAGAGGGGAGAGAAGACAGCAGAGAATTAAGTACCAGGAATTAGATCAAAGTTGGTGTGGCTGTAAGGAGAAATGACAACGCAAAAGCAGATATTTGAGCAGCAGCAATCACAGATGCAAAGGGTGAAGAATTCGGGTCTTATCGGTTCCATTAATGGAAGCCCATTACAGGATGACAGGGAAGAAGAGATATCAAAGTCTGCCTTGGCGATGTTTCGGGCAAAGGAAGAGGAGATTGAGAAGAAGAAAATGGAAGTCAGAGACAAGGTTCAGGCTCATATAGGACGTGTGGAAGAAGAGACTAAGCGCTTGGCAGAGATTCGAGAAGTAAGTTAAAGAAACGCTGCTACTACTATGATCATAGCAGCATAAGTTGAAGAAGATAATCACGTTCTGCTTCTAACGTAATTTGGTGTTTTTTTTTTCCTCTCTCACACGAATGAAATCTTTTAGGAGCTTGAAGCTCTGATAGATCCAATGAGGAAGGAAGTTTCATCCGTTCGTAAGAAGATCGACATGGTTAACAGGGAATTGAAGCCGCTTGGAGTTACTTGCCAGAAAAAGGTTAAATCTTTTACCTTGCTATGTTGTTTCAGAGTCATTGTCACTTCAGAGAAACTAAGAGTAAGTTTGGTTTTTTTGGTTTCAAGAAGGATGCATTTTTTCTAATGGATGGAGAGTTAGCAAACAAAAGGGTTAAGAAGTTTACAGATATGAGTTCATTACAAATTCATCCACATGTTTTATGATGATCGTGGTGTGGTTGATTTTTTGAGACACTATACATTTTTTCGTGTCCTTAAAAAGTTTGAAATTCATGTATTGCAGGAAAGGGAATACAGAGAAGCCCTGGAAGCTTTTAATGAGAAGAACAAAGAAAAAGCTCAACTAGTTTCCAAATTAATGGAGGTGAGGATAATTGTCTATTTGTATCCATCCATGTTAAAGAAAATTCCCATATTTGTATCAATCATGATGCATACATTCTTCTTTCATTTTTTTGCTTTCCTGCATGAATGAATTTCAGTTGGTGAGCGAAAGCGAGAGACAGCGGATGAAGAAGCTGGAGGAGTTGAGCAAGAACATTGAAAGTCTTCGCTAAACGAGCTCTAATATAACAACCAACCAACCGTCAAGCTTTGTTGTGTTTGCTGCAACTAGAAATATTTTTGTTGCCGAGTTTGGGTTTCTAGCCATTTTCATATTTCAAGTGGTTCTGCATGGTCTCGCCTACCGATGATGGAGAACAGAGACACCCACCAACGAGGTTTGGTACCAAAACAAAGTTCAAGTTCGGAGTTCGGACTCTCATTCTTGTATTAAAACTAAAACGTAAGATATGCTTTCTCATCTATTTCTTAATTATGTATGAGTTGTCATTGCACGCTAGGCTTGAAGCTTATCCGATAACGTCAGTAGTCAGGTCGCCTCTCTACATCAGTGAACTGATTGGCCAACAGGGTAGCCTTCCGGTATTATTCAAATTCTTCAAGTTAATATATTTCAACTTCTTCAAGATATAATCGTTTTTAGGGTTTGGCTGCATATTGATAACAATATTAAGTTGCAATCTGAACGTACACGACCCCTTTTTCTTGATATCATTTAAATTCTACCATCAAGGAGGTGTTATTCCCTAGAGGCAATAGGTTCCTAATTCCTAACAAAGGAACTCCTATTCTCGTTCAGTGGCTTCAAACTCCTGTGCCGTTTTTCTGAGATGGTTGGATGTTGGAACGCACCGAAAAAACGGCACAGCACAATGATTTGATTCCCTGTTCAGTGTACCTTACCAAAATGATTCCCTTTTCAGCCTTTTAAATAGAGTTTTGACTTTTACAAGAGATTTATCTAACTCGAGGAGAGATTAGTCTAAATATAAATGGACTAAAAGAAAAAAAGAAAAAGAAAAGAAATTTAACATCTGACCTGTAGATTCCTAGAAATTTTTGTTTTTATACAGCATATATTTATAAATATAGTTCCCGTATCTATTCAGTTGGCAAATCAATTCACTGCTCACAAAATCTTGTATTCAAACTAGCGTCCTCGACTTCGTGTCTCTATTTTTGTGCCTTCAGGTATCAGGCTGCTGCATACTAAACACGCGATTTTCAGTAAATACAATGAAATAGGATTTACAAAATAGAAAGACTTCGAGGCTGAGAGAAAGAAAAGATGTAAATACGAATGCTCGAGAATTACATGTATTAAAAAAGTTCATCCCAGACAAAGAACAAACAGATGCATATGCAGAAGCCAAAAGCCAAAAGCCAAAAGCTTATAACAGTCAGTTATCGGTTATATGTCAACTCCAGATTCCAGCCATAAAGCACAGCCATCCCTTGGACCCCAGACAGATTTAGTTCAAAACCAATATACTCCCAATCAAATGAAAATATCTAAGGTTTTACATATTTTAAAGCAAACTCGCATGAGCTTTACATGTTCTCTCTTTCACTTTCGTCGAACTCCTCACTTCTTTGGCAAGTATGAAACCAAGCTACTTATAACAGAGCAAAATCCAGCTTTGCTAAAACGAAGCGAATGCAGATTGACAGACGTTCAATTAAGGCTTTACATGTTCTCTAATAAACTGTTCCACCTGAGCTATCTCACCCTTCAAGCCAGAAGCTTCTGCAATGGTAATTTTGTTGCTGCACTGTGCGAAAGAAAATGCTTCCCCAGGTATGCCAAGAGTGAAGTCACTTGCAATATCGGCTTCAGATAATCCACTTCTTGATGTCCGTAGCTTGTCACTGCACAATAGTACAGATAACAGAAATAAAATACAATTGCATACGAATTTTTCTTTAAAAATTGACAGGAAGATATTTTCAAAATCAAAGAATTAGTAAACTGAATTAACAGCTAGGAAGTATCAGATAAAATGTGTGTAGCAACCACACTGAGTAATTAAGATTGTAGTGACTGCCATAAGCCTAACTGGCTGCATAAGCGACTTTGCTCAGAGAGACATGCAATAACAAAGTTATCAATCAAATTTAGACACCATTGAAGCATAAAATTTGAAGGTTACATTTCTTTCTCCAACTGTTTTTGAATGAACTCCATGGTATGAGCCGTCACTTTGTCTGTCTTGTTGCAACAGATGAGGACTGGAATTTTCTTTTCGATAACATAGGCCTTAGTCAAAATGTCATAAAGATACCTTCAAAAGCAAGACCTATAATATTAAATCTTGTAGGTTTATATTGAAGTATATGCACGAATGTGATCACACACTGAATCGAGAAACTATTTTAAAGACCAGTAATTACTCTGAAACTGCACGCAAATTGGGTATGAATTCCAAAGAGTCAACCACAAACACTATTCCAGCAGCTTGATGTAAGAACTGATCTAATTTAGGTTGAAGACAAGAATGCCCAGGAACATCAACAAGATGGACAGGCCTTATTTTGCCTTTCTATCAAAACCACAGGAGGGAGTCATTTCGATTGAATCCAATCAGTTAATGAAGTAAATGAAAATAGGAAACATAGGAAGTAGCAGATTTAAAAGGTCTGAGTCAAGATATCTTCCCCGTGCAGGCAAAACAGAATCAAGTTAAATTTGAGGCTTGCCAATATGTCTACCTTGGAACTCTCAGAATGAAGAATGAAAGTACCCTCATTTGGCTCCATGGAGGGAACGGTACGAAGATGTGATGAACCATCTCGAAGCTGTCAAAAGCCTCAAAAATATCATCTCAAATAATCATCCAGAAACATGCATGAACTTTTAAATAACAGCTAGGGAAAAAGGCAATAAGTAATCTGAATATCTAATTATGCTTATTGTGATCACCCTCTACTATCCCCAGAAAAATCTGTCACTCATCAACGGTAAATAAATTAAGAAGCACAAGTTACAGGTCATTTGAGATACTAATACTAATACTATGAGAACAGCACAGATACATCTAAACCAATGTTATATCCACAACTTATTGGCTTTCACTATTATACCCCGTACAAAGCAAAAATTGCAGAAACAAATAGTACCAAGTAAAAGCACTCTGTAATAGGAATATTACAAAGCAAAAATCAGAGATGAGCTTACTTGATAGTAAAGTATAGTTTTGCCGCTTCCACAAAGTCCGGTCAGAACAACGGTATTAGACTTTGTGGATTTTAGCAAACGAACTGCAAAAGATAGCATGGTGAAGAGTAAAATAAGAATCTACGTTCAAATGGAAAAAAAAGAAGAAGAAGAAGTATATTTTGCTTCCCTCAAGCAATTCTGCTATGCGCTCCAGGGACAAATCCTTCAAACAAGGCATCTTTGTCATTGTCATACAATTTTGATGTGTACAAAAGTTCTCGTTCTTTCAGATATCAATACAACAAAATAATCTAAATGCAGCATCAAGGGCTATGAACTGTTTTATCATCAATCTAGAAATGTGAATTTTCCATATGACAAGTATTATGTATTTAAATAGGCAGTGAGATACTTCAAACCATTGTACGTTAAGGATTGCAAGACCTTCTAAACACCTACTATTCATCACTGATTAGCTGCTCCTCTGCTCCGTAAACCTCAATTGACTTGTACTTTTTTACTTCCTTATTCACCACAAACAGTTTTGTAGATCTTGGTACAGCCACAATATTTTTTTTGACGCAAGTATAAATTCAATGAAAATTTTCGAAAGTATGTGCCATGGGTGCACATAGACACACGCACAGGCACAATGCCAAGTAGCAAGCGCAAGGCACATACACCATAAAATGTAGATTAATACGCACAGTCATGAGTGCATGCTTCACAATCCAAAGTTGAATGCTGTGAAACACCAAGTTAATAGCATGCACAGAAAGGTTAGAAAATTACTTGTTAACAACAAAAGGGTGGTGAAAAGTGAGACAGCAATAGCAGCGTAAAGTTGAGTGGGTGGTATGCGTAGCGCATATTCAGTCCCTTGCTGCAGCCATCGTTGTGCCTCGTTTTTCCATTGCTCAATTCCTTCCATTGACAAATCTGCAAAATCAAAGTTTTAGAGAGCCTTGATAAATAAAAACTTTATCAAACTCTGACTACAAGAACTTTAATCTCCTTATTCAAACTAGAAGTCTTTAATGCATGTTTTAGTGTTGTAGCAACTGTCGATTCTAACACAAGTTCCCCATTTTGTATTCATGGTTAAAGTCCTGTAACTTACAGCCACAAATACCTACAGCCTCCTCCATCTAGACCTAAATCGTCACCAAAAGGGGAAAAAAATCCCGAACAAGTCCAAAGAGAAAATCATTAACATGTTCACCCATCGATACCTCAATTAACAACTAATAAATAATCCCCTTGACTTTCAAGTGTCCAAACACTCTCCGGATGCTTCAAATGCAAGTTTCCAGTCTCCTCAAACGCGATTTCTGGGGTCTTCTTTCAAGGAATTGGCACTCCAATCAGCTACTGGGGAGTGCAGAGTCGAAATTTAACGGCACTATGGAAGTTAAAGGTGGTGGGCTGTGACCACCGTCGGGACGGTCTCTCGCACCGGCGAGAGGACAAATAAATGGGCTTTCTTTTGGGTCTTTGTGGCTCTAAACTGATAAACGAGTTTTGATTTTTGAATGCATATTTTCAGTCAAATTCATAAAAAGCAGATGTCTTGTCATTTGCTTTTTTTCTATGGAAAGTCTTAGAAACTTACCGCAAGCTTTACAATTGAATAGTAATTAAATTTTATTTAAAATCCATAATGAAAAAATTGGCAAATTTAAAAGCTCAAATATAGATATTTTTCCTTTTTAATGTAACAAAATTCAAAATAAGAGATATGTTGTTATTATTATTATTATTATTATTATTATTATTATTATTATTATTATTAAAAGAACAGCTGGCACTTACCACATTTGAACCGTTAAAAATAAGGAAAATCTCGTTTTGTTATTAGGTCAAACTTGCCAAGTTTTAAAACATCTTTTCTTTGTCTAAGATTATACCTTAAATAAATCAAATAGAGGAGACATTCTTTCCAGAGATATACAACAGAAGCCTTACTCGTGGTCTTCAAATATTTGTTTGGACGGAACATGCATTGCGTTTATGCAACAGAATCAATATCAGTGCTCCTTGTAGATTATTGAAGTATTAGGATTCTCGGTACCCAGCTTTAATAGAGGAATTCAAACTGGGTGTAACAATGATTATATATTTAGTTGAAATAAATTATGAAAAAATAGAAATAAAAATAATAATTATTATTTATGATTTTCGTAATTTTTAAAAACTAAAAACACAAATAAAGATTTTTTTCATTTTATTTAAAAATAAAAATAAAAAATAAAAAATAAAACAAACAAACAAACCCTACCTAATAGTCTCTAGTGCCAAAATAGAATAAGTAAACTTTTATTTGTTATTCCATCAATAAATAAGAAGAGGACGATAACATGTGATGTAATTTGACTTTTATGGGTTGCTACTTGGTACATTTAATTAAAAAAAATTTAAAAATTTTGATATTAGAAGATATGAAATTTAAGTTTTTAATTTTAGACTTCCATAAGTATTTGTTATATGTAGTTTTATAATTTATTACTTAATTTAAAATCATAGATTCATTAAATAATTTCCTTAAAATATTATATATAATATAAAAAGTAACGAGTGATGAGTTTTCTTAAAATAATTTGATATGATTCGAAAAGACCATTAAACTAAAATAAATTACGATTCAATAACTTGAAGTAAAGAAAAGGAGTCTTTAGTTGATGGGTTTAAGAAAGGGTTATTGAGTAAGAAATGAAAAGTAAGTAGTTGGTTGTTTATTATCATTATAGGAGCAATAATTTGATATCTCAATTTTAGGGAATCCTCCATACCCTCTATTTAGTAAACGAATGAAATTCATTCTTTAAGTACTGACTCTTTTTTTTAATATTTTTAATACTAATTAATTAAAATATAATTAATTTTTATTTTTTAATATTTTTTACAAATAAATTACTATCAATAGTAATGGTAATCATTCATTCTTCTTAACCAACCATCATAATTATAATGATAATATCAATTCTCATTCTTCACTATATTCATTTTCATTCCTATTACTATTCCTTATGCAAACTAACCACTCTAAGTCTTTATCTTTAACACATACAGCTAACTTCTATGTCTAGTATCTATTGAAATTGCGGTCAAGCCTAATCTCATAAAGTAGAATAAAAATGAAACTTTTTTATTTTATTTTTCAAAAGTTAATATTGCATTAAATTTTATAATATAATTAATGCATATATAACTTAATCCTTTTTCTTGTCGTTTCTTTTGAATTCTTTCTTAAATTGATTCATTGCAATTACCGTAACTATATACGTGTTCAGTCTTTAATGATACTTTTACAAACGAGTTAATACATGGATAGTAAGAAATGTTAGCTCCTCTAAAGCCTAAGAATATTGATAATAAGGTTTGAACTTTTAGTACATTAATTGAAATAAAATTCTAGTTTTAATTAAACTTTAGTTAGAATTTATAATTAATTGTAATATTAAATACCAATTAAACCTAAATAAGACCTAATATTTTATATTAGTTTTTATTTATTAAATGTCTCATAGTTAATTATAAAGTTTATCAAACTTTACAATGAAATCTAAATTAATAAAATTTCCTTTTTCTCTCTTCAATCATATTTTATGTGTAACTTATTAAGATCTTATATATATTGACAACAGATATAAATTATAGTCTTAAATCATTTTTAGGATTAGATAAATTGAACTCTTTTAATTCATTTTTAATTCTCTAATTAAACTATTTATGTCTATGGATTATGATTGATATTTAGCAATGTGTTATAACCACCCAAATATTATAAATATCAAAAGGTTTTAACTAACATTTTTGGCATATTTTTTATAATTTAATCATTCTATCATACAATATTTCAATTAGACATATAGGATAAAATTAATTCCTACTTTATTTAAGTACAATCATATTAGTTCTCTATTATCAGTAATTGATTATTTTAATGACATTTTAAAACTATATTCAAAGTGTCATTTCATCTCTATCAAGGATATCTTGAATTAATACTAATTGAGAATAATGAGGGTAATGGATCTTATATTAATCTCTCAACTTGATTGAGCTATCTTTGACTAAGATGTGTCAAAAGTAGTATCAAAATATAACAATTCCTATATGAGCAACTTTGGAGATCTCAAGTCAAATAATCATTTATACAATCATCACAATGGGAATTTTTATAGACACACTAGTAATATTCTATATAGATTTATCATATTAGATCAAATTTAGTAAACTTATTCTCCAATAAGCACATAGACGATTAAGAGATTGATTATTCTATTCATAAGGAAAAAACATAATGTGTGTTAGTTTTTACGCTCTATTAATATCCAGTCTCAATAGAATATTAACTAGGAATAATTGAGAGATATGTAGAAATGCAATATGAATCTCATATTTATAATCTCATAATAATTTCATCTATAATGTATATTTATCTCATAAACTTTATCTTATCCATTAGTTTATTAAGCAAATATGCATAAGATAAATAATGCCTCTAAATAATTCTGTCATAAAAAGTGTAACTAATTGATTAGCTATAGGGTATAAACCAACAATCTCTCACTTACACTAAGTCAATCATTTAAGTATTTATATCATTTTACCATATGACAATCATACGACTATTAAGATCATGATTTATAAGAGAAACAATATTTTTTATAGTAAGCAATTATTTGAATTTTATAATTTTTATCTCAATTATCATCATACTTAAGACAAATTGCCTAATTATATACTTGGATTTTTACGAGACCTTATCTTCTTTTGTATGCCTAATGACTCTAATGTTCTATAGTACATACTGTCTGAATAATGCATGGAACTATAACAAGTTCTTTAAAGAAGTTATTATTCCAAATAATATTTTTCACCAAATGAAAAATGTATTATGACTTGATTTATCAATTATTTCTATAAAAAAAACTTTTAAATATCAAAAATTATTGTTTAAGTGAAATATACCTTAAATAGAACTTACTTTTGTCAACTAAAGTTTACATTCATATAATCTTGAACTCAAATATCAATTCATTATGAAGTATTAAGACATCTTAAATACTAAATTCCTTAGGTACATTATTTATATACTTGGACAAGAGCAGATAAACATCTTATGTATCTATCTCTATAAATCTAATTCCTATAGTTGAATTGCTGCCTTTTCTTATCCATTAAGAGTTGTTCTTAAACTATCATACTTTTTTAATAATTGAAAATATGTATTGTTGTCTATATGAGCAGTATATCTTTAATATACTCCCATTGAAGAGTACAATTATCTCAATAGAGCATTAGAGCGCCATTACTTAGACGAT
>JANSVA010000008.1:8064615-8089205 GCA_025504915.1 Erythroxylum reticulatum | reverse complement strand
AAAAGTATTATGTATGTTATTAATTGAATCTTAATTAGATATTGATAGTGCTAAAAAGATTGCTTTAAATCTTGTAATTGATCACAATATTTGCTTCTATAAATATCAAAAAATAAAATAATTGAATTATATTATAATATAAAAGACTAGTAATAAATTATCTTTATATTTTCAATTTCAGTTATAATTTTATATTTATGTTTTATCAAATATAAATAAAAGAACCGAATGCCTCGTATTTATTTTTATTTCAGTAACCGATGTCCCTTATTCAATATGTAACTAGTATAAATATAAATGTTACGAAGGGAAGAGGATCCGAGGCCCATTATGCGTCATTTATTTTTCCCATCATTCATTTCCGTACAAGTTAACGGTGGTCTAAACTGAAAAGACTCAGAGACAAAGATGTTAAAAGATTCAGCACTAAGAACTAATTGACATTTTCATTTCACAATTAAATTATTTCTCTTCTCATATGGTGTCCAAAGAATCTAAATACCTATATATGCCCCCTTCAAGAAGAAAGGAAAATCCTAAAATCCAAGGAGATCAAAAGAAGAAGATTAACAGAACACAGAAACAGAAAAAAAAAACATTAAAAAAAAAAGGAATACGTTTTCATAGGCTCTTACAGGCATAGATCAACAAGGAGAAGTCAACTGTTTCTTGTTCCTTCTGAACTATCTTCTCCTCAAGCCACAGCCTATTATCCATTCCACTTCTTGTCCTGAACATGAATACTGCAAATCCAGAAGCAGGATTGAAAAACCAGTCGTGTACATCCCACATCATATCCACAAGCAAACCGTCCAGAAATATGGACTGGTTCCCTCTGAAATTCCACTGAAGCCTCTTCACACGAATCACCATCTTTTTGTCGACATATACTGATAAAACAGGGTATGTTAGGCCTTCGTTTTCTCCACAGCATTTGATGACTATATCATGTTGAATTCCTGAATCACAAAACTGTGCCTTGGTTGCATACAAGGTGTTGCCTGAACAATGCTCTTGCCTTGAGATGAGACTTACTTTAGCAACCGGCATGCTAGTTTTGAACCTTTTTGTGATAGTTTCCTCTCCTATGTCACCCATAACAAGGCCAATCTCTGAGTCAACCATGACCAGAACATAGAAATTATCGACAGGTTCAGGTCCTCTGTCGTATTTAGCAGAAGAGAGATCCCAGAAGACTTCAATCTTGGATTTATCGAATTCCATCACTTTGCTGCCTTTCTTCTTCCTAAACAACCTCGCATTGTTGAGCTTGAAAGATGAAGAAGGGTCATTTCCAAAGTTGATGGTGAGGCCTTGAGAAGTTTGGTTCTTGCACCAAGTGACTGACACCAAGACTTGCTTTTTAGTGGAGAGGAGGATTTTATACAAGCTAGAGACTGAATTCTGGATAGACGGGATCAGGGTTGGAGAGATACAGGCGCTTTTTGAATAACTAGAACATGAAGAATGAGACACATCAACAGCGTTTTCAGTAAAACAAGAAACAATATCTCTCATTTTTGAAAAAGAAAAAGATCAAATCTTAGAGGTGACAGTTTGAAGTGCAGTTGTATTCTTCAATATGGACAGAGAGATAGAAGGAGGGGAGACAGAAGAGAGATCTGAAGGTATGAAGAGAAGACTGTTTCTCTTTTGGCTTATAGTAGGCAGAAAAATGAAATAAATATGTTGGGAGAGGCCAAGAAAGATGGGTGCTTTCTATCCCATTAGCCTCCAAGGAAATAAATGTGTAAGCAGGGAAGGAACGCACAGAGTCCATTTGTATTATAATACAATTCTTTGTATTGACAAAACATAATGAAAAAAAGAAAGAAAAGAAGAATATAGGATTGAACTTACCACCAAAACAGGGGAAGAAAAAAAAAAATCCCTTGGCCAGTTCATCTGGAAATGAGTATACAAACCAAAAGGAAAGAAAGCAAAATGAGCATGTATTAGTATTACTCCTGGCGGCATCGGTGACATGATCATGGTTTGATTTTAATTCCATTTCTTGACTTGAGAGAATAATTTAGAAAAAGAAAATGGAATAAGGAAATGGGATTCTAACTGCTGGATTGGGGACTTACAGAATAATCGACTCTTGCCTTTTTAATTACGGAAAGTTGACTAATTATTGGGCTAAGAGTAATAAAGAATTATGCCTATGGTCCATTTCTACCTGCATATTATTAGGCCGAAAAATTAAGATAAATTAATGTGGGTAGTTAAGACACAGGAACAAGATGGTCCGACTCTGACAAGTAAGAGTGATCTAATTGGTTTCAACTCGTCACTTAAGGCTTTTCTTTATAGGAGATCTTGAGCTCGAGTTACCAAAAAAGAAAGAAATTTTTCTAGTTAAAAATCCTCTAGCTACCTGGGAATGTTCCTTGGTTGGATCAATTACAAACGTTCCACTTCTAGCAACAATGTCGGAGTTAGAGTTACTAAGAAACTTTGGACAGATCAGAACCTGATGCTAAGCAGAGCCAGTAATCAATCAATAGCTAACCAATCAGTGTGTGACGACTCTTTGTGCGCAGAAATATACAGGCTACGTAGGAACTTGAAAAATCTTATCCTTCCAAATTTACCTCTTGGAGAGCTCTTAGGGTGGGATCTTAGGAGCTTAAGTTTGGTCCTAAGATACCTAATGTCTATTTTTAAAAAAATGGTCCAACTCTGAGTGACATGTGAAAGGTAAAAAAGTTTGATCGTAGTAGATTTGAAACGGAGGATGACAATGATAAGAGACAAAATAAATTTTGTTGTGTAGACCCACCAACTCCTTTGATTAAACCAAGACATACTAATACTGTGAGCTACAGAGCTTCCTTCGTTTCCCCTTTTCCTAGACTCTTATTGTAAGTGTCTGGATGCATGGAAATGAAAAATAAATGCTGCTATAGTCATAAATAATATACTGGTGAGAGTGCTATGACATTTCACAAACTTGAATGCCAGAAATTTTGTGGCAGCAGTTGGGAAGAAGGGACATTAAGTTCAACACCTATTTCCAGCCCATCCTGCGTCCTTCAGAAAATTTTATGCTCATAAGTCCATTCCAGGAATTGAGGATTAACTTGTATAAGAGAAAAACTCAATATGGTTATCCCCTGAAGCAAAAAGGCAAGGGTTTGGTTAGAGTTATGATTAGTAGTTAAAGAAATATGATTACATTTCTTGGACTTTAACCTTAATCAATCAACATATGGAGAAAAGAAAATGCATGGTACCCGACCTACGCCAACATGATTGTTAATCGAATCAGAGAGATGAAATGGAGGGAGCATGGTGGAATAGTTTTCAGAAGCCAGTCTTCTTAGTTGAGCATTATTAATGCCGTAGCAACCAAGAGATGGGTAATGGGTTTATGTTTTTTTGTGAGTTATGGAGACTCAGGTGGTTAAGTCCTACCTGTACTGGAAGGGCATGTTCCTCCATCATTGTCCAGTAAATTAGTTGGAGGAGACTGTATAGAGAAAAGGGTATGATTTTAATATGGAGGCCTCAAACCCACCAATAATATCTTAACAAAACTGCTTCTTTCGGATTGTGACAATTCATAACCAATATAGACCGTTTTTATAATACAGATTGTAGGCCTTCAACTAGAAGACATTGCTCTGATCTTGTCAAGGAATAGTCAGTGACTGTTCTTGGTTTCAAAAGAGACGATCAATATCAGTTTGCTTTAGTTCCCTTTTCTTTCTTTCTTTCTTTCTTCCTCTTTTCAGAGAAAGTGAACGTGGTCACCATTCATATGGTTGCAAAATTTTCAGAACACAAATGATTTTGAGGATTGAAATAATGTTGTTTGCGATAAGATAACATAAAAATTTAAAGACTTTTTTCTCCATTTTAAGAAAAGTTAAGTTCTGGTCTTCTTAAGCCGTTTATATCAAGTTCTAAACAACTTTCAAAATCTATTCGCCTCTGCGCATAGGCGAATAAATCTGCTGTTAAAATTCCCACAATCAAGGAATATAATAATGGAAAAAGTTACTATAACGTAATTTAAAATAAGAACACCAAAAGGAAAGACAACACCTAGAAAAGGTACCTAAAGTGTAAAGAAGCATCGTAAAAGGTCCCTAAAATATAACCCTGAAGCAGAAGTGACAGACAATATTATCCCACAAGTCCATTGTATGTTCCTCACGCTGGAAAAGATAGTTTGCTGATTAATTAGTAACCAAACTCTGATTGATATGTCATCATTAACTAATAAACATATGCGTGGCTAATCCCTTTTCTCCTTCTTTTCTAATGGTTTTCAAGGTGTAATGTAACTTTATTCCTCGTTTGGACACCTAGAATCTCGTTTAATTGCTGCCCATGTTAACATTAACCTGAGATAAAGTTGATACGTTCAAAAGTTGATTGTCGAAAAGCACAATAAAGCAGGAAACCTGAGATTTAAAAAAGAAAACAGAATCCCACTGGAAGAGAAATTCTTCCGTTTTGGCTTTACTTGAATCCAAGAAATTCCCACCAACCTGGATGACATTTTGGAATCTTTCCTTGGCAATATAAAGAATTAGTCCATTCAAAAAAATGGACGCAATGCAAAGCCCCATAGACTCAACTTTCTTCACATGCCCTCTTAACCAAACCTTTAAAATTGGATCCTTGTTGCTTGGAAACTAGGCAGAAATAGACACGGTAGGAACAATTTTAATACTCTTGGCTTTTGTTAGTAGCCAGCTCAATACTGCAGTTTTTCTTAGTCAGTGAGGCCTTTTACAGTAAAATGATAAATCTTCTTGGATGGAAAGCATATATTATGTAATCCATGTCATTACTCGCTGGTAAGGTATAAGATAGAATATGTCGTAATCTGTTGGGGCCAACTGTTTCTTGGAAGACAGTTAGCCCATCAGACCCTAATCCTAAATAGAGAGATGATATTAAAAGAGTTGAAAAACAGTGGCAGATTGTTAACCAAACTTCTTTTGGTGTCTGGAATTGTTATCGTTAATCATTGCAAATAGAGTTTGTTGTGTAATTGAGCAGTTTCAATTGCTTGCAAGACCGTATCTTTAGGATCTATAGCTCAATGGTGTTCAACTATCAACAACAACAAGAGGCACAGAGTTTTGACCTAGGAAATTATTCACATTTCTCAGGATATTTGTAAGGAACTAAGAGTTGGCACAAGATCAACGAAGATGGAGTCAGAACTGAATAACATAAATGCAGTTCTGGTTACAGGACTAATTATGGTTTGACTGCACTGCTCAACTACAGACCACTCCCTTAAACTAAGGGATGTAATGTTTGATAAGGAAGCAAACTCAAGTTACCAACCTAAATTGCTTCTCAATCATCATTATAAGAGTTTTATAGAAAAGTAATGTGATTTATGATCCCAAAAACACACCAAACAAATGAACCAGAAGCATCAACTACTTGCAACTGTTTATAGTACAAAACCCTTGAGTAATTTCACAAGCTGTGCTTTTCTTTTGTTTTTGTTAAACTAGTAAAATGGCATCTTAGCTACCTACTAATTGCATGTGCAATTTCATTTCTCCAAGCTACTTCTTCTTTAAAAATAGGACATATTATTAATGCATGAGAATAATTAAATGAAGCTAAGTCAATGATAAGATTAATTATTCCAGTATTTGTGAATCTGACATTAATGTTGTTGCTTCTAGGAAGTTGTGGAAAAGTCCCGAGATCTTTATAACGGAAATCAGGAACCATTGAACTGGAGTTAAAGCTTTCTTACTCAGTCCTTTAAGCCGTAACACAGCCAATGGCTCACTCACATATTATGTACAATTTTGTAGAAGTGGAGTGGTATACATCTCTTTTGTAATTTCAGTTAGTTTTAAAAACTTCTTATGAATTAATATTATATAAAAAAATATTTTATTAAATAGATAGACACCCTTTTATTAAGCAATTGACATAATTAATAAATGAGATTATTTAAAATATGCTACATGTCAATTCTATAAAAAAAATTAATAGAGATGTATACTATATATCAATGAAACTTTTTTCAAAATATTAAATAATAATTTTTTAAAATAATGAATTAAATTAAAGAAAGTGTGTTTTCATTTCTTTCCTTTAGATGTCTCACATCCGAAACCTTGTACCATTTAAATTTGTATGGGGAAACAAATGCTTGTTAGGACGAGCGCCAAAGCCAATAACAATCGTAGTGGCATCGAGGTTTTCAACTTTTTGATTTTGAAAGTAGGTAAATTTAAATGAAAGAGCATCTCTGTCGAAAACGAAACCTGCTTTCCACGTAGGGGACAAAATCATTGCACCATGCAAGTTGCAACATAAGCCACTCAATGATTAGCCCTTTTTCTATATATAAATTTAGAAGTGATACGGCATGAAAAGTGTTTTGTTTTTTTAAAGGAGAAATTATAAATTAACGCGTAAGAATACATCCATTAATAGGATAATATGACGTCTGACATCAAAATAGATAGCATAGTTGGCCAGTACATTTATTGATATTTCGATAAATATGAAAATGAGCAATTGTTCAGTTACTCATGAAAAGTTCATGCATGCCCCGAATAAGGAGATTGAGTGTCTGTTCTCTATGGATAGTAGAGGAGAGGAGATTTACGCCCTGGTGGAATCCACTTCTAATTTAATCCAGCGAAATCCCAAATTTTAAGCCTAAGTTAAGCCTATATAGACACCTTAGAGCTCCGTTGTCAAGGAGAAATACCAGCCAAGGTTCTAGGGTCGTAAGTCCTTTTCATTTCTTTACTGTACCCTTTAAGGGTCATAGTACCTTTATGGCCTGTTTGATTCAACGAAATAGCTATTATATTCCTAACATATTCTTATTTCATTCCTTAAACCTATGTTTAATTAGAAACATGAAGCAGAATGACTAATCATCAAAAACATCTATTTTGTAATTTTGAGGAATGGATAATACTGATATTCATCTTTATCTATTCCAAGAATAACTGTTCCTATCCAATGCAACTTTATCCTTTGATGTCTTCTACTCCTTCGAGCCTCCCTCCCGAAAGTTCTCTTCTCTAGATTCACTCTTTATTGAAAATTAGTTTTATATGATGATAATGATGATAATAATGATGATAGTGATGATGATGACAATAATAATAATAATAATAACAAAAGAAAAAAGAAGAAGAAAATTAATAATAGCAAGGAATTTAATAATAATAATAATAATAATAAATTAATTGATAAAATTAATAATAATAAGTAGAAATTTTATAATAATAATTATTAATAAAAAAATAACAACATCAACAATAATAATAATAATAATAATAATAATATTTTGGTCTTGTTAGTTATTCATTTATTATTTCAAGTTTATATTTCAAATCAAACATTGAAATAGAATTTTTTTATCTATTTTATTTCTTGAATCAAACAAAGTAACACTCGTTCTATTATATCCTTTTTTTTTTTTATTATTAAGAATAACTATTTTATTCTTTATCTATTTCATTCTATGAACCAAACAGGCTTTTAATTGTTAAGATGGAACTTGCTGAAAGCCTTCGGCACTTTTTGCATATCATATTGCAAAGTCCCCGTTCGAGAAAAAGTTAGAGAAACTAAGACTGAAGATGGAAAATAATGCAGGTACAAGCAATGGCTGACCAACTTAGATGAGACAAAAATTACCAAGAGTATGCCATAAATGTCATCTCCTGGTCCACGGTGCAATAAAGACACCATTCAGAAACTTGAGCGACGACCACAATTTTGTCTTGGCATCAAAGGTGGGTGATGGTGATCTTATCTCCTTTCGTTTTCTATCACAGAAAATAAGACAAGTATAATAAATAATAAGTAGGATTCATGTGTGAAATAAGCACCTTGCACAGAAGAGCATTGAAACGTTTAGGTTGATTGTAACATCAATGAACAACAGAACAAGTACCCTAAGCAAACCATAAGGATCCTTCCTCTTGTTTTTCTTCTACAAATATATTTTTCATTCATCCATCTTTCTCTAAATAGATCAACCGAAGAAGTGGACCACAACGACCATAAAAGATAAACACCAAGATTACACTCCTTTTCTCATGAGGTCCGGCCCAGCAAATTCTAATTCCTTTTACAAAAATACATGGCAAATTGGATGTTGTCAAAAGGCAAATTTTATACACAGACGCAGACTATACAAAAATTTTCCGTATACATCACAATTAAAGCTTGTTTCAAAATTCCTATATGTAAATTTATACAGCAAATATACATGTTAATCAATAGAACTCCTCGTCATCTACTGCAGATCTTGTGATGGGTATAGACCATCTTCCTAAATGAGCTGTGTAATTAATGCACCGAATAATACCCCTTCCAGTTGGTCCATCTGGAAAGTCCAAAACACTGACGCTCCCGGCATCAAGGTGAAATGATGGCATCCAGTCTTTGGCGAGATTGATGCAGTGGCTCATCAATGCTACGTGAATTGCAGGATGACCAACTACAACAACAATCTTTTCTAGGCTAGATTCATCAGACAGTTCATTTAGCAGAAACTGCCAAGCATTTCCAGACTGATCCCACAATGTTGACAGTGCTTCGTCACCGAATCTGTGTAAAATGCCAGGCTGAACTACTTCACCCTGATTGCCGTCCTGTGTATCACAGAGAAAATTGTATCCTCAAGGCAAACAAGTTGAAAGGTGGCCTTACTCTTTCCGGCTTGCAACAAAAATATTTTGGCAATACAGGAAAACTTGCCTTACTGGATTGCTGAAGGATTTCGTCCACATCAAGGTCCTTCACTTGTTTCAACTCTACATAGCGAGGCACACAGTCCGCACCCAAGCAATCTGCAGCCTCTTGCACCTGCAAAGTTAGCCATCTTGAATTAGGAGGGAGAAGGGACCAGTCGTATTGCAATTCATCCAAGATAGTAAGCGCTGTAGTCCCTTTCCTCCACCTCGTTTTCTTCAGTTGCCCCGTCCTTCCACTTCAATAAGCACATAGCGAAGACATTTTTGGGTAAAAGATAATTAACTTACTCGGGATATAGCCATTGCTGTCCCCAAACAAGAACTTTTACCGCTGCTGACTATGGTGCTCACCTTTTGATCAAGGAGCAATTCTGCCGTTTTTTGTGACTGTCAAGTATCATAAGAGAACTTTAGGTTATAGCTTTATCACCATAAGAACTCGCACTTCTATAAGGACGATGTACCTGTATTATGCCAAGCATGTTCATTGGCTCATCCCCAGCGTTAGGAACACCAGCCTGTGGAGAAGAAGTTCAGTTATGGCCAAACTGAGTATAAATGCATAAACTGGATGGTTGCAGAGTATGAGTGAGATAAAAAATATATATATGGAAAACTTAGCTTCCTCATTAGGCAACATGTTTGCTAGAAGCTTCAGCAGCCATGCTCATTTTGGATCCAGAAATAAATTTCCATGGGAAGTTATGAAGCTAAGTAGGCATTAAATTACTCCAAGCAATATAACAGACACATAATTAGAAATTTTTTATGAGGTCCTCCATATCATTGCATTTATTCATACCAATTCTATTATCGCAAACAAAAATTCTGATAAACCTTTTCACCAGAATGCATAACAAATTCAAGTGAACCGGTTCCTTAAGCACAAAAATGGAAACATATTAAGGAAGCTTTTGGATATGGTACAGACAAGATACAAACAGACATTGGTACAATATGGCTTCAAACCTCTACATCACCCTGTGTGGTTCCATGACAAACGAGTATGATCCGTTTACTGGTTTTTCTGCCCCCAGTACTTCCAGCAGCAACAGGTGAATTGGGTGTCTGTAAAAGTAGTTATTGAAGATGAAAAGCATCATAACATGGTCCTAATAAAATCTATGGGGAATTTTAATTAGGTTTCACCAGTCACTTATAAAACTGCCATTTATGCCAAGCATATTGCAAGCACTGATAAAGACAGGCTAATCGAGCTTACCTTCTCATTGTCCACAACTAAGTAGGACGTTTTAAAAGGACTTCAAATTAGCATTTACCATTGTGAATTGCAGAGTGCAAGAAATAAGCCTTTGATTGACAAAAACAGCATGTTATTAAACTGACAGCAGCATGTCGCAGCTTAAAAATTTAGAAAAAGAGTTTTAAATATTCAGAAATGCCAGAACTACATTATTGTAATGTAGTTTCATATCAGACTCTAAGAGCCTAGAAATAAATTTGTTAAATTTGTTCTCACAAGATAAGAAAACTTATTATACCCTATAAAAGCTGCTGTGCAATTTTAGTTGTTTATATAAAGAACAGAATTTAAGTTCTAACATGTAACGGAGAACAACTTAAGTTTTATTCACATAGGAATGGACAAAAAAGCTCCATACTAGCAGGCTTCCACCAATATTCTGTGTTTCTAATACGGACTTGCTTTACAATGACATGATGCAACTAGTTGAAATGATATGTTTAGTACATAATTTAGTACAAACCCATAAATTTAAATAACTATCCTACTTCTGGCAGAAACATAATGCAGCTCATGCTCACGGACACAAGTTTTGGTCATTTAAGTCTGACAGAAGCAACAAAGAAATGAAAAAGATCGAGCACTATCTCACTTCTGAAAACAGATAAATAATATCATATACCTGATTTAAACGATTAAGACGTATAAAAGGAGACCCACCCTCAGCTCGTGGGGTGAAATCTAGCACGCTCACACCGCAATTGCTCTGAAGCAAAATCCGGAAGTACTCTGTTCCCAATCCTAATTGGATAGGAACGCAGGGTAAATACAAATAGAACAATGTGAACTCTAAACCAAAACAGAGAGAGAAAATCGTACCAATGGCTGTTGCAACAAGAGCCTGATTAACAGCATTGTGTGCTACCACAAGAATAGACCTGCTTTCATGGGCCAAGATTTTGTTCCAGCAGTTTCTAGCTCGTGCCCACAACTCCCTCACCGGATAATGACCGTCAATGTTAAAATTGGGAGCATCTACTTGCCACTGACGATAAGTTGCACCAAATTTGGCCTTCCCCTCATGTTTCAAAAGACCCTGAAGCCCACCAATTCAGCAGTCAAAATAACATCATCCCTTGACTTAAATCTATATATATATATATATATAAAGAAAAGAAAAGATATTACTTGAAATGAATAAAGGTCAATTTCTCTTAAATCACTATCGGTAAGAATCTCCTCCTCGCGAGAACCCCAAATGATCTCGGCCGTTCTTCTGGATCGAATTAGAGGACTAAAACGAAAGGAAATTCAAAATCAATGAGAAGGTCAGTACACACTGTAAACTAAATAGTAACTAGAGCCAACCTAAGCTAGTGAGAACGAACTGACCTACTGAAGCAGACGTCGAAGGACTCATCTATAAGCATATAGCGAGAGGTCTCGGCCTGAGACTCGCCTTTCTTAGTAAGAACAGAGAAGTCGGAGCTGCCTTGGATCCTTCCCTCTTTGTTCCACGTGCTCTGACCGTGCCGGACCAAAACCACTCTCTTCGCCGCCTGGAGGGAGGGAAACGGAGTAGAAGCAGATGGCTCCGAGATCAGCTCTCTCTCACCGGACGGTGGCTTCTGGGTCTCCTGAAGGCTCAGAGAGGATCGGGTAGAGTTCCGGCGACGGAGGAGGAGGATCGATCGTTGGTTGTACGGAGGGAGAGTAGCGGCAACGACGACAGCGGACATTTAGCGGTTGGTTGGTTCGTTACTTTCGGTGGTGGTGGTTAATGGTTACCGTTGTTTGTTTCGTTTGTGATCTGCAAACTTCAAAGTGCGAGTGGCACGTAGCACTGCCAAACTAATCACATCTTCTTTGCTGTTTTACTTTTACAGTTTACGTTTACCCAATAAAAATCAAAACTGGGCTTCACTAACTATAGCTCAGCTAAAAAGCAAAAACAGCTATATCTGAGGCTGAGCTGAGCTTGATTACACTAGATATGGTGTCGTCCAAACTATCCAGGCTTTCACTTTCAAAACCCAACGGCTGGTCGTGGCTAGTCCGGATGTCAGTTCTTTTCTTTCGTCTTCAAATTTAGAATTACACTTAAAATGAAAAATAAACGTTGCTTTCCCAGAATGATGATGAAGCAGCTTGTACTACAGGATCCAGCTGTAACTTGTTTGTACTTTAATCATTTTGTTTGTTCTATTTAGATTAGACAATGGATCCAGAAATAGCTAACGCAACGTCACACTTTTTCTCGTGCAGCTTTTATTACATCAATCCCGCGCCATTACACTTGGTAATACTACTGGGCTGGGGCTGTCTGGGCCGAATCCAGGCTAACGTGTAGCTCGGCTCATCTGGACAACCTGGGTTGAATGCCACGTTTTCATGACGTGGTTTGGTTTCCTATCCTGGACAGACTATTGAGCTATCAACTCAAAACGTCAATTTCTGTGATTAACTTTTGTCACCAGAAAACCATGTTCTTGTGACTTCCCGCAAGACCCACCACAACCATAGTCATGCCTTTTCTTACTCCTCCCTCCATAACTTAAATTTGTTTGTTAGAATTTAAGTCAACTTCCACAACCACTGCGTTAAAATGAAGATTTGATTGTGTTTTTTAGCAATCACTTAATGACACCATGGATTTTAATGGTAACTAAGTCAATTACCTTGAGGCTAATAAAGGATATGGAAATTATCATTACTAGCTAAGCATGCACTAATCATATTCATCAAGAATGCCTATTGCCTCTCCAAAGGCCAATTAACAAGTAAGTAACTTTATTTAATAATAATAGTCCCCATAATGACCACAAATAAAATTCATTTAATATCAAAATATATTTTTTAAAAAAGAAAAGACGTTGGCTTAGCTCCTCCATCACTTGAGACACAGCTCTAAAGTCCTACTCCTAAAGACAACGGCACTGTGTCTCTGTTTCTCAGTTTAAAACTTCAAGATTGTATCTTTCTCCCTCTAAACACTCCACCATTTCCTTAACCTGCTACAAAACCCCTCAAATATATCCAAAACCCTGATCCCATTTCGCAGATCTCAACTGCATTCGGTGTGTTGTTAATGCATTTGTAGGAGAGGAGTGAACTCGATGTCCAACTCCGACCCGAAAACCCGACGCAAGCCAGGTCCATGGGTACCTCCGCCGTCATCCTCCCCAATGCCGCCGTCTTCCTGGGCTAAGAGAACCGGGTTCCGGCCCAAATTCTCCGGCGAGACCAATGCCAGTAACTCCGGTCAGATTGCTCTTCCACCGAAGCCTAGAGATCAGCAGCCCGATGCCCAGCCGGACCTCGAGGCTGGTAAGGTGCCAGCTACGCCACCTCCACCACCGGTGGCGACGAATGGGACGGAAGCTACGGGGAACAAAGAGCAGAGTGTGAAGAAGAGGAGGGAGTCTGATGGTGGCGGCGCTCCGAAGAAGGAATCTGGTCGTGGAGCAAACGGGCAGGGTCCTACAAGTGCAACGGATGCTCCGAGAAGAGGTGTTACGGGAAATGCCGAAGTAGTGAATATGTTGCCACAAAGTGTGGAGGATGATGGGTTTGTGGGCAGGCCTTCTCATATGAAATATGAACTAAGAGACTCACCTGGTCTTGGTGAGTCTTTTTCTTCTTCTTCTCTTTTTCTTTGGGTTACGTTTTGGTTACTTGGAATATTAAAAGCAAAGAGTTTGAAAGATAAAGAAAGAAACTCTATTAGTGGTTGTTTAAGCTGGTCCTTGGCTTTGATGTTGTTTGTACCTGTGGTAAAAACGTGTCCTTTTGCAATTATTTATTGTGTTTATAGAGTTAAGATTGGGATTATGTTATGGATGGACTCAGAATTTGACTTTTTTTATTGCTTATTATGAGGTATGTAATTGATTCTCTCTTGGGTGTGTGCTAAGGATTGTAAAACTGTTAGTTTAATTCTATGGTACGTAGTCTTATATTTGTTTACTGGTGGTTAATGGAAAAAATGATATTTAGATGCGGTATTAAATTGGCTTTTAAGCAATTTCAAATTGTTTGATGTTTCAGGGCTTTCGAGTATAATTGGGATTCTATTATTTGTTTGGATTGGCTGTTTAAATTAAGCTTTCATTAGCTATTGTTATAACCAGTTAGTCTGGTGTTAGTCTGGTGTACATAAGGTGTTATTCCTCGTTTTTGTCTGTTTAATTGATAATTTAAGTGTGCTTGTGTTTCTTTGTGTAATGTCACAGTACCCATAGGGCTGTATGGATTTCAACATTACCTTTCAATATTAGGTTCGTTGATTCTCATTCCACTGGTTATAGTTCCAGCAATGGGTGGCTCTTATGTGAGTACTTGGCGAATTATTATGATTTATGTTACATGTTTTATTTACTATTTTTCTTGCTTGCTTGGAGATGGTGCACCATAGTTTGATCTGATTTGATTTAGTTGAGTGTAGGAGGATACCGCAGTGGCTGTCTCGACCGCCCTATTTGTTTCAGGAGTGACCACACTTTTGCATACATCATTCGGTTCCAGGTTGCCTTTGATACAAGGCCCTTCATTTGTTTACCTTGCACCAGCATTGGCAATAATCAACTCCCCAGAGTTTCTAGGACTAAATGGAAATGTAAGTTCTTTTTTTCTCAGATTTTGGTTAATTGAACAGGCAATTAGTTGTCCTTTCCTGTTTGGGACGCTGCATATGAATTAGAAGTTAAACTTGCTTCTTATTCCTCTTAGTTACTGTATCCTAAATTAATTATTTTTTTGTGGTTAAATAAGTTACTCTATTTGACTTATTCTAACATTGGATAGCTTGAATTGCAGAAGGGTGCAGATAGTAAATTTAAGGCTCAAGTTCTTGTAGTTCGGTATTTCATGGTTTAAATTACTTGAATTGTCTGCATAAGGCAATCTCAAAATTAGTAATGTTAAATCTTTTTCACATGCTTTCCATCTTCCAAGTTTGGAGCGTAATCATAAAAAAAGAGAAAACAAGAAAGATGGACTGGATGGATGGTACTGATCTTTACTAACAGGCTTTTCAGATTTGAATTGATAGTTCACTATTTTATGTGAAGGTTTAAGATTAGTTGACTAAATCAAGAAAGACTGAAAGTAATCTTTTGAGGAAAGGTTGGAAAAGATATAGATACACAAATGGATTAAAGCCACCATAACATTGCATCCCATGATAATTTATCGTATGTCTATAAATGAGAAGACTTTGAAAACGTGACGCAACTCAGTATTCCTTTACTTGTTATTTGGCATTCTCGTATGACACATGACAACTGAATTTTTAGTACTGGTGCTTAACATGATCGACTGGTTGCTCTTTACAGTAATTATCCTATGAGCGTTAAACGAGCCATTTTAGAGCAAAATGGTTGAACTGTCTTGATTGACTGTTGAGACCTCTAAAAACTTTAGGATATATCATTTTGAGAGTGGTTATTTGAACTTCTTCTAGAGCATCAAGTTTGGTAATGCCATTTAATAATATTACAAAAACAGAATTTGTTTGTCTTTGAACATTATAGACTGATTATTGGTTTTAAGTTTACAAATACATGAAACTTGTTAAGCAAGTTCAACACACTAACTATAATTTTGAATTATGAGAATTTCTTTTTCAACATAATTATAATTGTTGGAAAATCCTGTAAGAAATCATTCCCAATAGCAGAAATTCAAGCATATCATGAAGGAGCTACAAGGGGCTATAATCATAGCTTCTACTTTTCAAGCATTACTTGGATACAGCGGACTGATGTCAGTATTTGTAAGGTACCCTTTCAGCTTCTTCTGTCAGAGTTTGTGTTGTAAACTGTCATTTCATGAAGTTTGCAACATTTGAGTTTGGATTGTATACAGTTGAAACTAAACATATTACATTTCAGTTCCTCAACTAGAAATTTCTTGATTGTTGCAATTTTTGATGCATAGTTGACTAATAGTATTTCTTCTTTAATATCCTTGTTTGAATATATTCACAAATGATTTTATTGCGATAATACATGCCAGGCTTAAGAATGATTGACAAAACTCAGGGCATGATCACCTACTCAATAGCTATAGTTCTGTCCACTTGATTCCAAAGGAATATTGTTACAGGAGGTTTACATATGAGATGTATCCTTACATTGTCCATGAGATGCTTCTTTATATTGCATATGCACCCTTTTAGTTGTGCCATTTCATTGTTAGGAGGATGCAATCAAAGAAAAAGTATACAGCTGTTTGTATCTATTTATTGTAGAATTAAGTTAGTTAAGGATTGATTAATAGCTATTAGTATGCTAATTTTTTAAAAATAAAAAGAAGGTTAGTTGTGTTTCAGAATAGTATGATTGAGCATGGGACCGAAAAATACTATTTATCTGTAAGGGGATGGTTTTCATATCTCCTGTTAATACCAAGAACATGGATGGCTAACTCTTATTAGCTTGATGTGCAAATTGCTTGGGTTTTACAAGGTATGGTTTTAAAGTTAATTTGCTTTAGTTCTTAACCAAAGTACTTTGGAGAGTGCTTATTGCTATTATCTGTTTATATGGTTTCTATCCTTACAATTGTTTGTCGTTGTTGAAGCTACTGATTGTGCTATCTTGCGATAAATTACAATTTGATGGCTCAACCAAATGAGCTTGCAATTAATTAATTTTGAGATATGATGATTGAAATCCCTTCTCTTATGGTTCACTCTGTCTTCTTTGTCTTTGTCTTGAGTGGACCCTTGTTAAGCTGTTGAAAATTTGGGATTTTTTTCCGTCTCAATGTGATTGACTGCTGTTGTTAATACAGTAATGACCTTTTTGTCCAGCAAGAGTTTTTGGCAGCTCATGACTAAAAACTCATTTTCATGTTTATCTTTCTTTCTTTTCCAGGTTAATCAATCCTGTGGTTGTTGCACCAACTATTGCTGCTGTTGGCCTTTCTTTTTATAGTTATGGTTTCCCACTTGTTGGTAACTGCATTGAGATTGGTGCGGGTCAAATACTTTTAGTTATTATCTTTTCTCTTGTAAGTTGGATGACAGCTAAATTCAATTTCCTTCTCCTTTTAGAAATGATCTTCAATTAAATATATACATTTTCGTTTGTTTTGATGTTTTATATCCATTGCCCATGTTTCTTATATCTTATATTACAAATAAAAATTCTTATATTGTCTTGATATTCTTGCAGTACCTTCGTAAGGTGTATGTTCTTGGTCATCGGGTATTCCTTATTTATGCGGTAAATTCAAGTTTTCATTTTGCCTATTCTGCCATGGCCATGCCTATATGAATACTTGAACATTGTCCTGCCTATTACTTTCTTGGTTCTTATAGTGAGAATTAGAAGTTTGAGTACTTCAACATAGAAACTATTTGGATTTTCTGAATGACTTAAAGTTCTTTACATCCTAGCAAGTAGCAACCCCTCCATCCCTTGCCCAATTCTCCTTTCTCTCTCTCACAAGGAGATAGACAAACCTGACGATGTACAAAGAAGCAGAATAGGTCAACATTGGGCGACTAGGCCTTAATATTCAGCTTTTGATGCTATTTACAACAGTGTTGTCTTGGATGAATGATTAATTATTATAAACACGCAAAATTGGTGCCAATTGTCCCACCAAAAGTTGGTGTCCTTATCTAATGCTTTCCCATGGTTTCAATACAACATAATATTAAATAATAACTCCTCTGATCTAGGGATCAATTTTGCGTGACCATGTTTACTTTTTTCCTTTTGCCATGGGAAATAGACTAATGAGCAGAAATATAGGAGGTCTTCTTAGGTGTGATACTGAAACTTCCTTTATCTTGTCTTAGGTCCAGTTTGTTGATTCATAATAATGTTTTTGCCTGCCACTCTGAGCTCATGTGGCTATTTATATATCATTATCAGGTTCCATTGGGTCTGGGGATCACATGGGCAGCTGCCTTCCTCCTAACTGAAGCAGGAGCCTACAGTTACAAAGATTGTGATGTAAACATTCCTGCATCAGATATTATATCTGGACACTGCAGAAAACATGTCTCCAGGATGAAGCATTGTCGAGTTGATACTTCTCATGCCTTGAGATCATCCCCATGGTTTAGGTTTCCTTACCCACTGCAATGGGGTACTCCTATCTTCAACTGGAAAATGGCTCTTGTGATGTGTGTTGTGTCCATCATCTCATCTGTGGATTCGGTTAGTTTCCAACTTATATCTATTGAGTTCTTTCTTACCGTTTAGTTATTCATTGTCTCTATTAATTTCCAAGATTTGGCAATAGGAGTCTTAGGCTTGTGTGGAAGAGCCATGGTTATCCACACTTTCATCTTACCTTAGTTAAGTTTATAATTTTTAGTACACTACAAGCTGGAATAATGACATTAACGATTTGGGTAGTTTCCAACCCATAGTTATAACTATTCAGATCATCTTATCTTGGCTAAGTTTCTGATTTTTAATAGAGTACAAGTTGGAGTAATGACATTAAGGATTTGAAGTGGTTTGAATTCCCACTGATAGAACTGGAAGAAAAATGCGATTTTTATTTTTAGTTGTGTGTTGAATTTGGACTGTTCATATAATAACAACAGGGTCCTCTGTGACATTATGGTAGGATATGCATTTCACTTCAAAATGTGATCTGAGAAATACTTGTCTGTCTGTTCACCAGAGATTCCATCCACATTGGTTTTCTCGAGCTTCCTCTGTTACCGTTCATTTTCAATGGTATCAACGATTTTGTTACAAGTACTTACTATTTATAAGTAGAGTGCTACAAGTTTACACCTTCAGTACTGGAAAGTTTGTGAATCTAAGTTCTACTTGTTGAAGAATAATTAATGGTATCTGGCTTTTCACTATAGTTTTGAGATTAAAAAAAATAAGTTAGTACTATTAGAATCAGCCTCCTTTCATTTATTTTTCGGTTTTGTTCCATAGAACTTCTAGCAAGATGTTTAGAATGTTTTCATTATTTGCTTTTAATTTGGTGGTAGGTTGGCTCATATCATGCGACATCATTGTTGGTGGCATCAAGGCCTCCAACTCCAGGTGTTCTCAGTCGAGGTATTGGTCTTGAAGGCCTTTCGAGCATCTTGGCTGGCCTTTGGGGGACTGGAACTGGCTCCACAACTCTAACTGAGAATGTGCACACTATTGCGGTGACAAAAATTGGGAGCCGCAGAGCAATTGAAGTTGGTGCCTGTATTTTGATTCTTCTATCACTTATAGGTAATTGTTAATGAACTGCTATTGGTAATAATTGAACCAAAAATCTCATTTTTGATAATGCAAAATGCATAACGGACATTTTATTTGTTCCTTGCCTGCTACAATGAGAACTATTGAGGTACATGGATAAATTGGATAACATGTAGGGTTCTTTCTAGATGTTTCTGAGAAAGCCAAGGAAGAGTTAGTTGATGGCTACCTGTTCTTTGTGGCATATGTATAAATGCAAATTAATTGAAATTTAAGGAATGCTTGAATATTAAAATAAAAATTGGGATATAGTGTTACTAGTTAAAGAATTGATACTATGAACATGGATGAATAAAAAAATCTAATTTTTTTAATGCTACTTTATTTGACTTTTATTTTGCCCTCACTAAGGAATGGAAATATTTTGATTTCACTATCATATTATTTGTCAAATTTTGTTTTTATTTCGTGAAAGAGTTGGAAGGTACTTGGAACTTTTTCATATTCATGTAATTATTTCGTCAATCTCGTACTTTAGGCCACTACAATCAAACTCTAGATCTGTCCCTGATATGAAGGATAATAAGCTGTAGTTTTCTATGGTTTTTCGTAAGTAGGAAATGGTATTGTTTTTTTGAAAAATGAATAAATTGCATTAATTATAGGCAAAACTAATACAACGTTCCAATGAGTTCTAGTGTATAAGCCTTAATTTAATTACAGTGAGATTGTAATGTCAAAATATATAAAACATTAATAGGCAGAACTATATCAACATTCTAAACTGATTAAAGCTTCCATCTGCGTTTCACGTCCTATGAGACAGTGTTTTGCATATTCTTTGCAAAAATAGCTGGTCTATTCCAGTTGACAATCTTATCTACTACTTGGTACTTCCCTTCTTCTGCGTTTGTAAACATTCTGGTATTCCTTTCCTTCCAAAGTGTGTAAACAGTAGTCGTGAAAGCAGTCTTAAGAAGTATTTCATTAGGCATACCTTGCTTGGAGTGTCTAATAACCCAACTCAATGTTTGATCCCAGTCATACATGTAGTTTTCTCCTCCAATCAAGTGTGGTATCTTGCTCCAGATTGCTTTAGAGAATCTGCAAAGAAAAAAGAGATGATCTTTATCCTCCATTGCCATTTTTGCGTGATACACAACTAAAGTCTACATTGCCATGCCATTGGCTTTTAGTCTTAAGCCTGTTTTGAATCGCTAGCCTAGTGATTAGAGAGGCTTTAGGATTCAAGGGATTCCTCCATAGAAGATTGAACAAGGAACCTCAGATGATTTGTTTACGAGTAACTGGTGGCAAGACTAATTTGTGAATTTCCATTCGAACTGAGAATCCAAGTGATTTCATCTTCATTCTCTACATCACTCAATTGAGGAAAGTATTCCGTTAGAGAATTAAAGCCTCCAAATTTCCCCTCCATTCACCATTCTATATCAGAGATGAGACTAAGGTTCAGTGGGATTCTATTTCTCAAGTGCAGAATATTAGGGTTGTGAATTATAGGACTCGAATCTAGCCAATTGTCAAACCAAAATCATGTTTTTTCTCCATTACCAATCTTATGCTTGTTCCATGGATAAACATTGCCTCTCAACTTCATCATTTGTCTAAAGATCCAAGAGACATCTCTTGTGAAAGATGCCTGCCAGAAGTTCATGCTTTTAAGGTGATACTCGTAAATCCATTTGATCCAGAGTGCTTTATGATCTGTATAGAGTCTCCAAAGCCTTTTACACGTCATAATTTTTTGCATAGTGGTAATGGAAATGATCCCAAGCCCTCCATGTTTTTTTAGAATAGTAACCTCACTCCATTTGATCTTTGCATTTTTAGCGTTTTCAGTTCCACCTGTCCATAAGAAAGCTTTCATTATTCTTTTAATCTCTTTAGTAACCTTCCTTGGCAATGCTATGTGTATTGTCCAGTGTAGATGCAAGCTGCTCGGAACTGAGGTAATAAGGATAATTCTGGCAGCATATGAGAGAAACCTGTTTTGCCAAGCATTAACTCTTGATTTTATCCTTTCAATGAGAGGCAAACAATCATTGAACTTAGGTTTGGAATAAGTAATAGGACCCCCAAGGTAGCAGAAAGGAGTTGAATTCACATTAAGCCCAGCAATTCTACTTAATTGAATTAGATTCCTCACATCATCTGATAGATATAGGCTGCTCTTTTCAATATTATGCTTTAATCCCGACCATTCTGGAAATATTTCCACCCTTGTATCATAATGCTTATGGACTGAGGGTCAGCTCCACATAATACTATCAGATCATCAGGATCCATAAGATGGGTGAGGTCAATTGCACTGCATTTGTAGTGGTATTGGAATCTTCCATTACAAGAGATTAGCTTGTTAATAGCTTAGACAATCCTTCCATAACAAGGGTGAATAAGTAGGGAGATAAGTGATCTCCCTGTCTGATTTCCTTTGCATTCTTGAAAGGTTTAGTTGGAAAACCATTCACTGGCATACTTAGAGTAGGAGTTTGAATGCAAATCATTATCCAATTCACAAATCTATGGGTCAGTTGTAATGCTTCAAGACATATTCTGATAAACTTCCAGTTAATTGTATCAAAATCTTTGAAAAAGTCAATTTTGATTGACCAGCTTTTGAGTTTCTTACGTGAATTATACTCCTTCAGCAGTTCTAGTAGCCAGAGGATATTGTCCCCGTTGTTTCTGTCAGGAAGAAAAGCCTCTTGTGCTGAATTGTTGCTACCAGTGATTACCACCTTCAATCTTTCATGCCTGCAAATGCTGTTAAAACAATCATTTTCAGATTAATTGAACGCAGAGGTCAACAACTAACAATAGCATGGACTTCTAATGATCATAAATGGAAAATATTATTGATAGTTGCAGTTTGATGAAAGCACAAGTAACCCTTGATTCATAGATATCATGCTTGGCTTGAGATCACTTGATTTTGACTAATTAAGTGTTTCTATTTGAGTAGGTTTATTAACTGAATTAACATAATCTGCTCATCTTTATGATATTGGAACTTCCATATTGATGGCTAAGTTTGATGTCTTCTAACTGATGATGTGTGTGGCTTGTGCTCATGCTATTTGTTATCATTTCTTATTGTTTATTGAGAAGATAAGCAAAACAGAAATGTAACAGGAGTGTACATATTTATTCATTAGTCAGTGCATCTGACACTGACTTGGTCCTTTCTTTTTTTTTTTTTTTGGGTGGTAATGGGATTAAATGCTGATATGGCCTCTGTTTTTATTCGGGAAGGAGTGAATTTGTGTCTTAATGTGGTGTGTAAGATGACTGTATCTAGCCTTTTCTTTATAAGGTTTGTGGATTAACAGAGCCAAGGACATTAGACTTACATATACGAGCTTTGTCCCTCTGTTTTTATTCGGGAAGGAGTGAATTTGTGTCTTAATGTGGTGTGTAAGATGACTGTATCTAGCCTTTTCTTTATAAGGTTTGTGGATTAACAGAGCCAAGGACATTAGACTTACATATACGAGCTTTGTCCACTAACTCCACTTATCAAATGCAACTAAAGTAATAGAAGTGCACTACTTCCCAGATACTCTGGTTGTAATTTTAATCAGAATTTTGCAGCTTAGATCCTGATCTTTGAACAAATTGTTGCAACTCTTGTTTGGGTCAAAATTTTCTGGTTTCTTTTTCTTTCTCTGATGTTTGACATGTATTTCTCTCTTATCTCCTCTCTCTTTTCTGAATTCATTCTTTATGGATTTGTGGGGCGGGCTTCTGTCATGGTGTGCTTTGATAGGATAGTTGGTACCATGGTGTGAACAGTTTGCTTGCTCCTGATCCTGTTGATCACACAAGGTCCTCTAAGAGTTCCGGTTTGAATTCTTCTGGAGCAATTTGCTTTGAGGATACTATATCTAATGATAGAAGCGAACAATGTTTGGTAGACATCATCTTTATTTTCTACCTTGTGCTATTTTGTAATAGTTTTTGCATGATCATGTTTCGGATATACATACAGGCAAAGTTGGAGGTTGTATAGCTTCAATTCCTGAAGTCATGGTTGCTGCACTCCTCTGTTTCATGTGGGCAATGCTAACAGCATTAGGGTTGTCAAACCTGCGGTACAGTGAAGCCGGAAGCTCTAGAAATATCATTATAGTCGGCTTGTCATTGTTCTTTTCCCTTTCAATACCGGCATACTTTCAACAATATGGCATCTCTCCAAATAGCAACTTGTCTGTTCCAAGTTACTTTCAGCCTTACATTGTTGCTTCTCATGGACCAATCCGCAGCAAATACGGAGGGGTATGCTTTTTGTTCTTATATTGTTTCAGCATGTTTCTTGGCTAGTTCTAAGATTAATGTAACTGAGAAGCTTCTTTAAATATAAATTCCTGTATCTTCTTGTGTGCCTGCTCTCCTTTATGCACGGAAGATTACTTTTGGTAACTAAACGTGGTTGTTGTGTTTTAACAGTTGAACTACGTTCTCAACACATTACTATCATTGAACATGGTGATCGCATTTCTTGTGGCTGTTATCCTGGACAACACTGTACCTGGTAGCAGGCAAGAACGTGGGGTATACGAGTGGTCAGAACGTGAGGCAGCAAGGAGTGAGCCTGCTGTTACAAAGGACTACGAGTTGCCTTTCAGAGTCGGCCGAATTTTCAGATGGGTAAAATGGGTTGGCCTTTGAGTTTGGGAGACCAAATTGCATGGAAGCATCTAATATTGGGAAAACACCAGCTGATTCTGAAAATGTGTATATTGGAGGATCTGATTCTGATTGTTGTAATTTTGTATTATGGATAATGTATGTAGTTTTCAGTTTGAGTCACTGAAGAAGGATTTTGTCCTTGTACTTTGATCCCACCTTCATCATATATGTTTATTCCAATTTATATTATCCAACCTCCATTTTAATGTGTCAATATTATAATTCAAAATGTGATATAATGATCTTTTAAGTACAAGAATAAAATTAAAATATCATTTTTTAAAAGTAAAATAGATATGAGTCTTACTAAACTATATCACATTATATAAATAGATGGTGCTAAATTTCACACACCTAATCGATTTCTCTGAGATAAATGTTATATACATAATATGATATATTGGGCTAAAAATGAGTGTTGCTAATGTAATGCAGTTCAACTCCTACCACTGTGCTGGCTAGAGAATGGAATGAAATAAAAAAAATTTATATACGAGTGTAAATATTGATTGGTACTGGTCGGTATTTATAATATCGATTATATACTAGCTGGTACTGAAAATTTTGAAAAATATATCGACTTATTAACAAAATTTTCAAAATTTTTAAAAAAAGTTTCTGTATCCAGCCACTCCTTCGTTCTTTTTTTTTTTTTTCAGAGTTTTTAAATTAGTTATTTAGTTCATTCTTTCTTCTAATTTTTATTTTTATTTTAAAATAAAATAATTTTTTTATTACTAATAATAATTATATATTACATAAAACTTTAAACTAAAC
>JANSVA010000008.1:8041213-8064515 GCA_025504915.1 Erythroxylum reticulatum | reverse complement strand
TCACTTAGCCTTTTGACTTCAGCTGTAAAATGTTTTCTAGAATGTTACTCCATCTTCTGTCTTCGACATCTGCTTCAAACAGCTTCACACACTCCACTTCTTCTTATCTTTAATTTTTTTCTTGCACTCTTGTAGCATCTGAGTGTTGATTGTTGGAGTATGTGTGATCTCCATCACAATAGCTACCTGTAGCAAAAGTTTATGTGTCACGAATGTGAAGAAACATAGATACAGGGACTCATTTTTATTGAAAGAACAAAGGCAAATTTTATGTGAAGGCTTTCAATATGTTACCTGTGCAAAAGCATAAGGAAGTGTAGAATACATGCCTGCTGCTCTTTCACGATAGAAGAACATTCTCTCTATGGCAATAACTGGCTGCACGGTTTCTGCGTTCAGAGCTCCAACCAAAAGTATAAAAGCATAAACTGCTCCCAAAAGATTACTAAGGTTATGCTCATTGTTCCTATCAATAGTATATGTCAGATATTTTACTCCATTAAGTAACTGTAGGTGGTAACACTTCATTTCCTCCTTTCTAAAAATAGAAAACAAATCATAAGTGCAACTCAGTGGTAAGATATTGGGACACACAATTGGAATGCTTTATTCCAGAAGACCATGCCAAACAATATATCAATGATAATTACAGTGAAGAATCGTATCGTATTGTATTGTGGGTTTCTCCAATATGACCAGTGTTGTTTCCGGAAGCAAGCCTTAAGTTGGTTTAAAAAGCTTTAGGAATATTCCAGTGTTGTTTCCAGAAGCAAGCCTAAGTTGGTTTATAAACCTTTGCAATTCTACTATAATTCTTATTTCACGGTGAAGAATAACCTTTTATAATATTTTTTAAAAAAGGGTGAACCCTTCTTACAATTTTCTTCCTAAATGAACAGAAACCTCAATCCTACTTAAATCACCCCCAAGTACAACATTCTACACCTCAACAAAATATTACATTTTAAAAATATCTCACTTATTCACTTGATAACTCTAAAATGGCTCAGTAACACAAATATGACCTAATGATGCTTAAATGATTGAAAAACTTTTTAAAATGTGTGTATATAACATCTAAAACCTTGTTAATGCTAAAGCCAATGAGAAAATACCTATTTATAGTGTTTTAAGACCTAAAATAGTTGTGGGAGCTAAGAACTAGCATTTATAATAGTTAGATCTGATGCACTAGTTGCCCAGTATGCATTTATTGCACCAAATTCACTAGCTGTTGTAATACTAGTCAACCAATACCATATTGGTCGACTAAATGGTATATTGGTCGACCAGTACACATATTGGTTGACTAATATAATACATTGGAAGCCCAATAGATCAACCAATGCTACTATAAACTTATGGTACATCAATTTTAACAACTTTGACCTGTATTAATCAACCACTAACCTCTATGTGTCGACTAATCACTACAAAAACATGATTTTAAAAACTTCAATTGTTCAAAACTAATTTGTTTAATTTAAATATGATCAAAGCACTTCCTAAAATATTCCCTAAATATTATTTAAAAGATCAAAAGGCTTTTATATTAAAATTAAAAGCTCCAATACCTTTTAATAAATGTAAAGATTCATGTAATGAATTAAGATGAATGGTTATGCATAGTGAGCCTTTTGGATCATCAAATAAGCAAAGTAAGATTATAAATAATAATATAAAACATTCATGCTGAGCCTTGATCTTCTTTTATTCTTATTGTGATCTTTATTTCATCAGTTGAACTTCAACTTTCTTTATCAACATACACTATATTCATGAGTTTATGACTTCATTTTATTTTAATATTGATTTTCAGTATAATAATAAACAAATTAGTAGTAATGATACTTTTATGATCATCACAACATCAATCAGAACCTCCCTTGGTTTAACAATATCATTTTATATGGTTGAGAGGCTTATTATCAG
Organism: Erythroxylum reticulatum; assembly: GCA_025504915.1. NCBI lineage: Eukaryota > Viridiplantae > Streptophyta > Magnoliopsida > Malpighiales > Erythroxylaceae > Erythroxylum > Erythroxylum reticulatum. The sequence goes on along the minus strand of JANSVA010000008.1, from coordinate 8,062,583 downwards.
TTATAAAGGATGCTATACAATACAAGGAATTAAAGAACAAAGTATATAGCATATATAAATATGTATAATATTTAAGTATATTGTCAGCAAATAAAGAAATAAAGAAAGGGATTATAAAAACATGAATAATTCTTGATCCAAATCAAATGCTAAATTTGTTATATACTTTAACTATAAAGCTAAAGACCATTTTATAAAGGACTATCCACAATGGTAGAAGATAAATGAAAAAGAAATAAATAGAAAAGCAAGTATTATTGTAGTTCCGGAGAGTTTTGATGAAGAGGATGGAAGATGCAATCATGTTTTTACTATGAACAATTTCAATTTTGCAAATGAATGAATGATAATCATTAGTATTGCTTATCATATGACTTTCAATAGGAATTGTTTCTAATTTTTTTAAAAGAATAGAAAGGTACTGTTAGATTAGGTGATGATGGAGAACATGTTGTCAAATGTAGTGATGGTAGAGAACATGTTGTCAAATGTAGTAGTTCAATATAGATCAAAATGCATGATGGAATTATTAGAACATTTGATGCTTGTTATATTCTTGAACTTCAGAAGAATATGATTTCTATAGGTACTATTGACAATCAGGGGTATAAGCTTTATGGTAATTGTAGACAATGTAAGATGGTAAATGATGCATTAACTGCAATGAAAGGAAAATTACAGTACGATATCTACATCTTAATGGAAAAAGTAGTAACGAGATTGGTGGTTATGTCTCAATCTTCAGGAAAGAGGCATTAATATAGTCTGACATATGCAAGTGAGTCATCTTAATGAGTGAGAAATGATGAAACTTCATAAAGGAAGCTTATTGAAGGACTAAAAAACAAGAAGGAAGAAATTTGTAAGTTTTGTAAACTAATAAAATATCTAAGTTAACCTTTAATGATATAGTATTTGGTGAGCATCATATGTGTAACATCCATGTTCGGGGCTAGACCTCAGAGTGTACTGTGAGAAATTAGAACTACACGGCATGCTCATACATCATTGCATATTCACAAACATGTGAATATTTATTATTGACATATTTAAAATAATTGTTCATGCATTCATTGACATGTTCGGGTATAATTGACTGATTAAAGTGATTAATATGTGAATTGTGAATTATTTACATTAAAATTTTATTTGGAGACTGTTAGAATTATTTCAAAATTTTTGGTGTATTTTTGGAGTATTTTTTGGACTAGGAAAATTATTGAAATATGGACCAATTATAGTGTGACACGTGGACTGATTTAATTGATGACAAATAGCCTATGTGCATGTGTGACATGTGGCAGTATAAAATAGTGATAATTGTTAAACCATGCAAGAGGATACATAGACACATGTTTTAGACGTTGTTTTCCTGCAGCTCTATCTCGTTATTCCTCACTGAGGGTAACATTGTTATCGAATTTTCTTCTAGTTTACCAAACACTAAACATCAGTTGTTATTTTTGTGTCATTGATTCACTCTCACTGCTAGGAAATATTGCTTAATCAAGTAACTCTGATGATATTTACGATGTAAATATATATACATGCATGAGAAGTTTACGTAGTATAGTTTCGATGAATGAATAGACTGTATGACTTAGATGAGGGATTGGATTTGTTATTGTATGAAATGAGCAGAAAGTGTATTAAGATTGTGATATTTTGAGTTAAATGGAGATTAGTGAAGTAATTATACTTACACAAAATTATGGTTGGATGTTCACGGTGTTCACGCTCTGTTTTTCTTGTTATTATATGTGAATGTTTTTGGGAATGTTTGGAATGAACTAAAATGAGTTTGATAGTAAGGAATGGGGATTGGTGAGATCTTAATATAGAAAGGAGTAAAATGAAGTGAAAGTGTAGAGGAAAGTGAAAAGAAATGCTTTAGATGAAAGATAGAAAAGTGCAGAAGTTATAAAAACACAGTAGAGAGAGAAAGTTTATGTGAAGTTTCGGTTTTGATCAATTATTATGTAAGCTTGCATTTGATGTGTTAGACCTTTTACTGGGTATAGAAATACAGAAAATATGAGTTTGGAATAGAGAGAAAAGTTTCTGGAAAATATTTCTGAAGAGTTGGTGAAGAAAGCATGCACAGGTGTGCAAATGTATTGCATACCTGTGACTAACAGATTGTGAGATTTTAATGAGTTAAAGTCACGATCGTGAAATGAGAGATAGAAAGAAGTTGTTTTTTGGATGCCTAAAGTCATGACGGTGACTCTTCTAAAGGAGATGTGATCTGCGTAAGCACGATCGCGACTCTTCTGAGCACGATCGTGAGCCCGAAGCTATTTTCCGTATTGAACAATCTTGCTTCTTTTGATCATAACTTCTTCTATAGACCTCCAAATGACTTGATTCTTAAACCAATGGATTTCTAACACATTCTTATACCTATACATAAAAACTGGTAGCTTTATAAATTGATTTGAAAAATATTGATTGAATGAAAGTGAGGGAATCTGTTGGAATAGAATGAACTGGAATAATTTACTGAACATATTTTGGTATTTTGATTATATCTGAATCTGTAGAGTTACAAATAAGTTGATTATTAATTTAAATGAAACTAGAGACATAAATCTAAATTTTTTCTGAAGAAGTCAAGTTGTAATTTTGGTGTGAAGAATTCCAAAATCCGTTATGAAGTTGAAGTAAGAGTTCTGTTATAGCTTAAGAATAGACTAACATATTTGGAGTATAACTTTCAGTATATTGAACCAAATTAAATGATCTTAGTGTAATTAGAGACCTAAGACACAGAGGAACAATCGTTTAGAAGGAAGTATTACTTAAATCCTTCATTTTCTAGATCTTATTGATCATACACGGTTGACCAGCATGGAATGTTTCAGAAATAGTTAAAATGGAGAATGAGTGATTGAATTTCGATATAATTAAAGTACAATTGATATGTACATAATTGTAATATAGAAATATACCCAAGAATTTATCATTGAACATGCATGAGATACAAAACATTGATACATGTGTTTATTCTATTACATAAATGCTCTAGTAATATGAAATTGTTTTTATTGCGTATAGACGAGCAATTAGAGCGACCACTTCCAGATATTGCCATAACGTCAAGGCAATAGGCTTAAGAAAGCAACTGTGAATAACCTAAGATGGTATTACTTTATTTGTTCTGTTCTATATATTGTATTGATATATTAGTGAACTTCATTGACTGATTGTGTATTGAATTCCGGACAATATATGTCTGAGGCGTTTGATGCATGCAAATAATATTAGAAGTGCTACTTGTATGTGAATGAGACTGCCTAATTGAATATTCTGATTCTCAATTAAAAAGTTGAACACTGGACCTAGTCCGATGACTACTGATACTGAGATTGTTATACTGTGATAATACATGCAAGTAAAATGATTGAATTGATGACTGAATTGTGACATGCATATCATTTCAATGCATGTGATATAAAGGAGTTGCGACCTAAGTAGCCAGTATAAAAGGCTTACACATAGAGCTTTGTTCCATGATTACTATTTCTACACATAGAGTTATGCTTTGTGATTCTGTTCTGACTAAGCCTAATGGGTCAGTATCTGTATATGTATGTGAGAGGCACTCGGTCATAACAATAAAAATGAATGTGAGTCTCATACATATAACACTCATATATGATTGAAATTCATTGAATGATTTGCAAAGCTGAAATGAATGATAAATTGATATGAACTATTTGACTATATGAACTGTGTGATTATATAATGATTGAGTTTTGTTATATAAGTGAACCATCGAGGATGATTACTCAACTGAGTTCATAAAACTCATAAAAAAAATTGCAATGTGGCTTTCAAGGTTTAGTAAAAGACTCCAGAGGGGCTCCGAGTAAGAGTTCCATGTCGGGATTAGTGTGCGCTTGCATATGTATTTCGTTATTTTGTATTAAAAAGTGTAGTCTTAAGTGTTATTCAATGTGTAAAAAATGATCTTAAAATGTAATGTTAATGTGACTACAAGTGTTTAGTTTTTGTAATGGGCCCAAGTGTCTACTGAAACTCTAATGAGTTAAATAATGATTGTAATTCTTGTGACTGAAAATGTTTATAAATAAAAATTGGGCCGAATTCGATCATCGATCCAAACATTCCAAATATTCAAGCCACCTTGAATAATCACCAAATATTCACTAAAATCTCAATACAAAGTCTTGACCCAAAACAAAGTAATGAAATTAAACCAAAATTAGCACAATATCAATTGCTAAATGATAATATAGCCATAAGAATCTTCGAATTCAAAGATATATTTCATATATAACTCTAAATAATTAAATAGTTATCCTAAAACCTAGGAATCACTAAATAATTAAATAAGTGGAAGATAAATGCAGCTTAAACTCCCTCATGAAAACCCAAGCTCCTGCCATTGCCATTGAATCAGAGGATTAGGATGAATTAGCCACAAAAAACCATAGAAGAAACTATCAACAATGAGCTACGATGGTCAGCCATAGAAGGTGGAAGATGAGGTTTTGGATTTAGTGGGAGATGAGGGTTCGAATTTTTGGGAGCTGAGGATCGAAAAAGAAGCCTTGATGGAGGACGTTGCCTAGACGACACACGCACCCTCTCTTTACGTTCCCAGACGAAGCACAACTCCTGGCATTTTTTCCTTCTTTTCCCAGCCAGCATCACGCACGCACGCCGCCTACCTTGTATTTGCTTGATGTGACAATTTTATTTCATAGTTTCTGATCCACACTCACTGTTCAAGCAAAGCCCTCACGTTTTCTTCTCTTACAAACCACACACTCCACTTCTACCGTCTCCCTTCTGTTTTAGCTTGATGTCACTTTTTTTCATAGTTTTTGGTCCAGCGTTCCTGTACAATCCAAACCCTTGCGAAAGCCTCCTCTTCACGCTAACGTTTGGACCACGAACGCCTCTTCAACCACGTTGTCATTTCTCTCTTATTTTTCCGAGACCATGCATGCTTATGTCATCCCCCACATTGTCATTTTTTGTCCTCCCAGTCCACTACATTTTGGACTGCCCTTTTCTTTTTCTTTATTGCATTTTCTTCTTCTCTGCTTGCGTTTTAGACTGTGCTTTAAAGATTTCTGCTTCTTTTTAGTTGCTATTGTTGTCTTATGCGAGGTATTTCTTCTTTGGCTTTGTGGATCACTCTTCTTAATCTTTTTAAACTCTAATTTCTCCAAGTACCCTACAATAAAAATTACAAATAAAGTAGCATCAATTGTCCAAAATCATTTTATCACAATAATTCAAATAATAATCAAATAATTCCATAAAAACCAATTATAGTGACAAAACCCATCCAATTGATATGAAAAATATATAAATAAATGAGTTTGTTAACTCCCTCTCACTTAGCCTTTGGTACTCCAGGGCAAATTATCAGTAAAGAGAAATCAAACAGTTAAACTCAATGCAAGCAAACATAAAACTGACAAGGCAAGAATATGCAATCAACTCAAACAACCTCTATCTCTAATCAACTAACAGTCATGGAATGCTTCGATGTAAAAAAACTAACACAAGAGACATAACAAGATAGCAGGAAAAGAAACATAATAGATCTCTTAAAGGTATAAGTGTCTCACCCATCTCTCAAATAGGAAATTTTTCACTCAATCTACCTAGATTAGCTCCTACCGTAAGCTTGTAAAGATTCTACTATCTCCACCACTAACATACCATAGATTCATGATCAAGGGGACTTTGTAGGGTTGTAATGTTGATGAAAGGCTAATGAAGGGATGAAATGGAAATAATGACAAATGTAATGAATGAGCGTTAAGAAGCAACTCAATGAGCTAAAATGCAACCATCAAATGAAAACCAATGTGTAATTATCAACTTTAAAGACCCAATCTTTAATCTTCAATTCACCAAAGGATGCCTTATTTCAAACTTTATTCTTTTTGGTCAAATTATTGGTGCTTTGTTTTTTTTTCTTTTTTCTTTTGTTTTCTTTTGTTTTTGTTTTTGTTTTATTTTGTTTTTTTAACAATCCAAAACGATAAAAATAGCAACACCAAATTTGCACATTTAATCATGAAGAACATAATGTAACTCATGTAAAACACTTGTTCAAAAACAATGGAATGAACGAAAATGAAGAGCTCAAAGGGGTAAGCAAAGGTCAAATGAATAGGCTTGTATTTGGGTAAAGGGGTTTAGAAATGAATGCCCCTATGATGCTCACAAATCTAGGTATTAATACAGCTTTGAAAAAGAATCTATACAAGTTCTGGAGTCTAATCAAGCTAGGTAGAAATCATACAAGATGAGAAAGAAAAGTAAGGCTAAAAAATCCTTCCAATAAGGCTTTCTCTAAGATATTTCCTCCCTAAAATCAAGCTATACACCAAGGTTAGTAACACTGCACCAAAGGCATTCCACTATGCTAATCAACTAAGAATAAAAATTACTCAAATCAAAATGTATTTAAACCTTGACATGTTAATGTTCACATGCATAAGAAACAAGGATTCGAAAACAAAACCCAAGGATTGTAAAAGCCAAGTCAGAAGGTGGGATTCACAGCAGTAAATCATTCTCAAAAGAAAAACCCAATCAATTTAGCTCAATCAAACAGACAGTGCCTAATGAAAAGTTAATAAAATGGCAATCCAAGTAGTGGTAAACAATTCAGCAAAAGCAATTCCTCCCCCACACTTAGTCAATAAATTGGCCTCAAAGTAAGAAAAACAAGTCTAGGCGAATTGATAAGAGCAATGGGAAACTAACTAACAAAAACTAAACGAAATAGACAACTACAACTACTTCCTACCAGAAAGGTTCCCTCCCCCACACTTATTTCAAACTATCTCAGTAGACAGATATCACCATCAATATGATAGAAAATAAAGGAGAAAGGCGGAAGGGAACAATCGTGGGATTATAGGGGTCTCTGATCCTCATGGTAGTGTTTAAATGGATAACCATTGGCTTGTGAAACATGACCAGTTTCTTCTTCCACCAACTCTACCGTACCAAATGAATGCACCTTGATAACTTTGAAAAGGCCCTCCCACTTGGTGAAGAATTTCCTGGGCATCAACTTTAACTGAGACTTGAACTTTAGAACTTTGTCACCTTCATGAGATTCTTTCCTCAAAATCTGTTTATTATGAATCATTTTCAACTTATCTTTGTAGATTCTAGCGTTATCATAAAACTTAAGTCTCATATATTCAAGCTTTTGGAGTTGCATTATTTGGGTTTCAAGTGAAGATCCAAGGTCTGCATTATATGCCTTGATCGCCCAATAAGATTTGTGCTCGATCTTCATAGGTAGATGGCACGACTTGCCATAAAGCAAACGGAAGGGAGACATGCCTATAGAGGTCTTGTAGGCAGTCCTATAAGCCCACATCACCTCCTCGAGCCTTTCACTCCAGTCTTTTTGGGATGGTTTAATAATCTTTTCTAGTATATGCTTCACTTCCCGATTGGAGACTTCAGCCAACCCATTTGTCTGAGGGTGGTAGGGAGTGGCCAACTTGTGATTAACTCCATATTTAGCAAGTAAAGACTTGATAGTCCTATTGCAGAAATGTATTCCTTGGTCATAGACGATTACTTTTGGAATGCCATACTTACAAAAGATATGAGCACGTAAAAACTTGGCAACAATAGAAGCATCATCTTTCATAGTTGACACTACCTCTACCCACCTAAACACATAATCTACTACAATTAATATATATGAAAACCCAAATGACTAAGGGAAGGGGCCCATAAAATCCTTGCCCCAGACATTAAAATTTTCATAAAAATGCATAGGGACTTAGAGGCATTTTATGCTTTTTACCCAGACTCCCAAACCTCTAGCACTTATCACAAGACTTGCAAAAAGTGTAAGCATCTTTGAATAAGGTAGGCCAGTAAAACCCACACTTTAAAACCTTCCTAGCGATGCCCACAAGATAAAGAATGTGCAAAGGTAAGGATAAAATGGATCTCATTATTAGGAACACATCGTCTGATGATATGGTCGTTGCATTGCTTCCAAAGAATTGGAGCATCCCAGGTTTAGTACCTTGCCTCCCTCTTCAGCTTATCAACTTAAAATTTAGACATAAAAGGCGGCACGAGATCAGCGACAATGTAATTAACAATATTGGAGTACCAAGGCTCCTAAACCACTAAGGCAAAAGGTGCAGAATCAGGAAAAGAATCAATAGTAAGATCAGAAGAGTCAACTCTCTCAGTGCCTTCAGGTAACCGACTAAGGTGGTCAGCCACATGATTCTCTACTCTAGCTCTGTCTCTGATTTCAATATCAAACTCCTATAGCAACAAAGCCCATCTCAACAGTCTTAGTTTATACTAGGCCTTGAATAAGTACCGCACCACTGCATGATCTGTAAAAACAACCACTTGAGAGTTTATCAGATAGTCTAAACTTATCCAAAGCAAATATTATAGTAAAAAGTTCCTTCTCGGTAGTAGTATAGTTCACTTGAGTGGAGTCAAGTGTCTTGGAGGCATAAGCTATCACTCTAGATCTCTTTTCCTCCCTCTGTCCAAGCATAGCACCAACTGCAAAATTAGAAGCACCACAAGATAACTCAAAGGGTAAATCTCAATTAAGTGCAATCAGAATACGAGGTGAAACAAGCAAGGATTTCAAAGTGTTGAAGGTATGTCTACATTTATCATCAAAGTGAAAATCAATATCTTTTTTCAACAATGTAGAAAGGGGTAAAGCAATTATACTAAAATCTTTTACAAAGCACATATAAAACCCCGCATGCTCCAAGAAAGACCTCAATTCTTTTAGATAAGTAGGATAAGGAAATGAAGAAATGATTTCAATTTTGGCTCTATCAACCTCAATCCCTTTTTGGGAGATACAATGACCTAACACTATGCCACTATGTACCATAAAATGACATTTTTCATAATTCAAAACTAATCTCTTTTGAATACATCTACCAAGAACATGTTCAAGACTAAACAAGGAATCATCAAAGTTATCACCATAAACGGTGAAGTCATCCAAAGAAACCTCTATATTTTGCTCCAATATATCACAGAAGATAGCCATCATATACCTTTAAAAGGTGCCTGGAGCGTTACACACCTCAAATGGCATCCTTCGATAAGCATAGGTACCAATAGGGTATGTAAAATTAATCTTATCTTGGTCTGTAGGTGCAATCGATACCTAGAAGTATCCTGAAGCCATCCTCGAAACAGTAGTGACATTTTCCAAATATTCTTTCCAACATTAGATCAATGAAAGGTAATAGAAAATGATCCTTCCTAGTTGCTTTGTTCAACTTCCTATAGTCTATGCACATTCTCCAAGCATTTTGAACTCTTGATAGGATAAGTTCATCACTCTCATTTCTTACTACTATGATATCGCTCTTTTTCGGTACTACTTGTACCAGGCTCACCCACTCACTGTCTGATATGACTTATGTGATCCCTGCACTTAATAACTTAGATACCTCCTTCTTAATCACATCATGAATAAGAGGATAATCACATCATGAATAAGAGGATTCGACCTTCTTGGTAGCTGCTTAACTAGTTTGGACCTGTTAGCCAAAAGGATCTTGTGTGTGCAAACCAGGGATCAAATCCTGGTATGTCCCTTAAAGACCAACCTATAGCCCTCTTATACCTTTTCAACACACAAACTAATCTCTCTTCTTCATAACTACTCAGAGAATTGAAAATAATAACAGGAAATTTACAATCATCAGCAAGAAAGACATATTTCAAGTTAGGAGGGAGGGTTTCAATTATAAATCAAGGGGTTGTACAATAGAAAGAGCCAGCTTTATATATCAAATGCATTCAGTGCGAGTGGTGTGTCCATGTGGCATGGGGAAGAGGATATAAGCTCAGTGTGGCATATATGTCCTCCACTTCTCAATTCAGTTCCAACATCAGATGACCTAGAAACAACAGAATTAGGGTGAGTCTGATCAATAGAAAAAGAAGGTAAATCAGAAGTGAGAGTAGTATTAGAAGGGGTTAGAGCAGTAGTAGGATCACTACTATCCTCTTCTAAGATTCCAACACCACTTGAAAGAGAAACCACATTCGTAGCTTACATAACAGCTTCTTTATCATCAGTTCCTGCAAAATAAAAAAACATACCTTCCTCAAGGCTATTAAGTGCATAATCAACATTACTATCAAAACAAAAAGATGCATCAAAATTTTGCGGAATGGAAAGCTAGCTATCTATCTCTAAACAATAAACACATGATACGTCACCCTCACATGCACAAAAATCAAAAGAACAAGTTAAGGATAAACAAGCAAAGGCATCATAATGATTCCCACCTATACTATACCAATCGGGCTCATACACATCAGTTTCATGTAAATCTTCCACATCATTATCATGACATTTAATCAAACTAACATCCAAGTAAGAATAATCTTCATAACCATGGCTCATAGCTTTTGAAAATTAAATTGCACTTCTTTATCCTCAATTCTCATAGTGATAAGGCCCTTCTTTATGCTAATTATGGTCTCAGCAATTAGAAGGAATGGCCTACTGAAAATCAAGGTACTCTCAGAAGGAAGCTCATTAGTCATATCCAGGACATAAAAGTCAGCTGGTAAAATAAGACCTTTGACTTGTATAAGTATATCCTCTAGAATTCCTTTAGGGTATCTCATTGTCTTATCTACTAGACCAAGCACTACACTAGTGTCTTTCAAAGCTTCAATACCCAAGGTCTTATAAACAAAAATCGACATGACATTAATTTGCACCTAAGTCAAGTAAGATATGAAAAACAGTAGTTTTACCTATGGTATAAGGGATAGTGTAAGAACTCAAATCTTTGCATTTAATGGGCAACTATGGCTTAAATAAGGCACTAACACTCAACCCCAGTTGGATTCTCTCACTATGCCTATACTTTCTCTTATTTGTACATAGTTCTTTCAAGAATTTATCACACTTAGGCATCTTTTTAATCAATTCAAGCAATGGAACATTCATCTCAAGTTCGGTAAACATTTCAAACAATTCATCATTGTCTTTCTTGTCAACAATCTTTTTACTAACCAAGTAAGAATTTGAAAAAGGTAAGTCACAAATGTTTACCTCATCACCTTTGGAGTCGGAAGGTGATCCTTCCTCCATTGGTCTCTTCATGATAGTTAATGCCCCTTCATCATTTTGGACCACTAGTTGATTTCGAGACTTCTCTATGAGCTTCTTTTCTTGTAGGCTTTCAGATTAAATAGAAACTTTTTTCTCATCTTAGGAGATTTCTTGAATGGTGTTAGGAGGAGGAGACTCAACTTCTATTTCCTCATTAACCGATTCTTCTTCCTCTTCGTTCTATTTGAATTTCACCTTCTTAGCACCAATTTTCTTACCACTTCTCATTATGATTACATTCAAAGATTTAGGATTTATCATTGTGCTGGAGAGTATAGAGCTACTACTCGTTGCTTGTTGTTCACTCAAGTTGTTAGAGATTTGAGTAATAAAAATGTTCAAGTTCTCATGCTTAGTGTCTATTTACTCTAACTTAGAGAACACATTTTGTAGGCATGAGTCCATTTTATTACCCATAGCATTCAACTTAGCATTGGTTGGTGTCTTTTCTTGATCTAATCTTGAATTAATCCCGGCAATGCCCTTCATGATCATAGCAAATTCATCACCCTAGAAAAAGAAGATGATGTCCCTTGATTAGACATCATTTGATTAAAAGAATTTCCTTGAGTGTTGTCTTGATCCCTACCCCATCTAAATTTAAGGTGATCTCTCCAATCTGGATTAAAGGTGTTGGAGTAGGGATCCCTCTTTTGATATTGGTCATTCCTATTTTGGTAGAGGGCATGAACTTCTTCATATCTAGCACAATTATTGGAAGCATGCATCATGAAGCCACAGTACTCACAACCGACTACTATAGCTTGAGAATGACCCACTGAATTAACTTGCTTGGCCTTCACATTATTCTCCAAAATATTGAGTCTTTTCTCCACTCAGTTTCCCAAAGCAGCAATTTCAGTAAGAATATCTTGGAAAAAAAGTCGAAGACGTATTGTACACCCTCCTTGTGTCTCCAGATTGAGGGTCATTGGTAGCCATCTTTGGAAGTAAGTCCCATGCAATATTGGTTCTCTAAACGAATCATTTGCTGCGGCATGAATTAAGGGCTTATGATGTGGAAGGAGTCATTCATAGAAAGAGTTCACTAGATCATTCTTTGAAATATTGTGGTGTGGACAACGGGCTAGAAATGTGATAAACCTTGTCTAATATTCATGTATGGATTCATTATCTCGTTGCACAGCACTAGTTATCTCCTTTTTGAGCCTCGAAGTTTTAGAGGCAAGAAAATATTCATCTAAAAATGCTCCTTTCAACTGACCCCAGGTTAATGTGGTGAAATGTTAAAGTAGTGTGTAAAGCCACTCCTTGCCTTTTCCTTTTAAAGTGAAGTGGAATGCTCTCCTCAATACATCGTCAAGATTTGTCGTTGGTGGTTTTATGGAAGAACACACCATGTGCATAGTCTTCAAATGCCTATGTGGATCATCACTTGCAAAGCCATGAAATCTAGGAAAGGAAGATATTAATACTCCTTTAATTTTGAAGTTTACATCATCAATATAACAGCCATAAGGGTAATCAACAATGGAATTATTAATCTCCCTCATGCTTCTATTATCCTCACCATTATTCCCTATATTGTTCTCACCATGTCTGTTGTTCCCATTAGGCCTATCATGTCTATTATTACCATTATCACCATCCATGGTATCTTGCTCTAATTCAAAATCACTAGTAGACAAGTGTTCACTAGAGGTAGCTCTCTAACTAGGTTCTTGTTGACTCGATGACAAACTTGACTCTTTTGAATATGCTCCTCCTCAATAAGAACTTGACTTGCCCCCTCTATTCTCCTCTCTCTTCTAGTTTTTTTTACTAACCTCTCAAGTTCAAGATTTAGGGATTCAAAGGTAAAGCCCTATCACTCCTAGGCATAAACAGTAACGATAAGAACAAGGTGCAAAACTGACTTACACAACAAGATTCAAGTAAAAAAAATGGAAGAATCTGATGGTGTAAGTGTGTGTGTGTATGAATGTATGAGTATAGATGACGATACGCTTTATAGTGTATGAAAGAGTGTGAAAACCTGTAATATGCACAATTAATCAAAGAATGTCAAAAATTGCATCAATATGCATAAAGGAGCAATTTTCCCAAAACTTGACTTAGAGAATGGACTCCTACACTCAAAAAAGCAATTGAGTAAGCTATTATTAAACAAACAAGAGTAATGTAATCCAATCAATCGAAAACTTTTATCTAGCCAACAAAATGCAAAAATGCAAATGGAAATGGAAATGGACTATGCAATACCAATGTAAGTATAAGGCTCAACACAAAAATCTCAATCAAACGTTATTTGACACTTAGTTACTAGGAACCAATTTTTTGGTTCCCCGGTAACGGCGCCATTTAAAATAACCTTAAATTTGATGTTGCCTTAGGGTTACTTCAAAATTTAACTAAGGATTGCATATAGTGCAAGCTCGGGTCGTTCTCTTTGAGGAACCAACAAAAATGAAATTAATTTCTTAAGTAAGTAAATGCAATGCAGCCTGGGGTGTGATTTGATCAATTACCACTAAAATTGCAATGAATTAGAATAAACGTAAAGAACTTGTTTTTGGTATTTTAAATTTAAAATGAGTGATATGAAATGGTAGTGAGTGAATGTAATAAGAAGACAAATAAAAATAATTAACAATGATAAGCGCAACCCTCCAATTCAATAGCGCAAGCAATCATCACTCAAACAGATATTACAGTTAAACAAATGAACTAAGAGTTAAAATCAAGCTTTTAATCGAACAACTGAGCCACCTCAAATCGTTACAAAAATATTTTCCAAAATCTTAATCTCTTAACTGCCATCAAAATAGTAAAATAGAACCAAGGATACTAAAACTAATGCTCAATTTTTACTTAATAATTTAAGAAATATAATTAATACTAGGAAATGATATAACAATCCAAACATTCAAGCCACCTTGAATAATTACCAAATATTCACTAAAATCTCAATATAAAGTCTTGACCCAAAACAAAGTAATAAAATTAAACCAAATTTAGCACAATATTAGTTGTTAAACGATAACACAGCCACAGGAATATTCCAATTCAAAGATATATTCCATACATAACTTCAAATAATTAAATATTTATCCTAAGACCTTATAATTACTAAATAATTAAATGAGTAGAAGATAAATGCAGCTTAAACTTCCTTATGAAAACTCAAGCTCTTGCCATTGCCATTGAATCAAAGGATTAGGATGAATTAGCTATGAAAAACCATGGAAGATGCTGTCAATAATGAGCTGTGGTGGTCAACCATAGAAGGTGGAAGATGAGGGTTTTGGATTTTGAGGGAGATGAGGGTTTGGATTTTTGGGAGCTGAGGACCGAAAACGAAGCCTTGATGGAGGGCGTTGCCCAGACCATGCACGTACCCTCTTTTCACTTTCCTAGACGAAGCACAACTCCTGGTGTTTTTTTCCTTCTTTTCCCAACCAACACCACGCCTGCACGTCGCCTACCTTATATATGCTTTATGTGACAATTTTATTGCATAGTTTCTGGCCCACACTCACTGTTCACGCAAAGCCCTCACGTTTTCTTCTCTTCCAGACCACGCACTCCACTTTTGCCACCTCCCTTCTATTTTAGCTTGATGTCACTATTTTTTTCATAGTTTTTGGTCCACCGTTCCTGTACACTCCAAACCCTTGCAAAAACCTCCTCTTCGCACTATCATTTGGACCACACACACCTCTTCAACTACGCTGTTGTTTCTCTCCTATTTTTTCCAGACCAAACATGCTTCTGTCATCCCCTTTCCATATTTTCATTTTTCGTCCTCCCAGTCCACTGCGCTTTGGACTGCTCTTTTATTTTTCTCTGTTGCGTTTTCTTCTTCTCTACTTGCGTTTTGGATTGTCCTTTAAAGATTTCTGCTTCTTTTTGGTTGATACTGTTGTCTATAAAAATTACAAATAAAGTAACGTCAATTGTCCAAAATCATTTTAGCACGATAATTCAAATAATAATCAAATAATTCCATAAAAACCAATTATAGTGACAAAAACTCATCCAATTGATATGAAAAAATATATAAATAAATGAGTTTGTCACTCAGCTACCACCATATAGTTCATGCTACATCCAATTACTGTTGATTAAATGACTCATGATTAAATAGATCATAAGTAGTATCAAAATATAGCAATCCATATACAAGATAACTTTAGTAACCTCAAGTCAAATAATCACTTATACAATCATCACAATGAGAATTCCATAGACATACAAGTAATATTCCAAATGAATTTTTCATATCAGGTTTGTTTAGTGAACTTGTTATCTAACAAGCACCCATACGTTTGTTTAAATATCTCTTACTTTAGTCTATGAGATCGACTAAAACATAACGGTGCTATTCTTTTTGTGTTTTATTAATGTCCAGTCTTAATAGAACAATGACTAGGAACATTTAGAGATAATGCATAAATGTATTATGAATCTTATAATTATAATCTCATTATACTTTTATTTGCAATATATAATTATCACATAGACTTTATCATATATATCTAGACATGTATAAAATAAAGAATGTCTTTAAATAATTGTCACTAAACTACAATCAAAGCGATTAGTTGTAAAGCATAAACCAACAATCAATAATGAGTAGTACTAGTTCAAAGGTAGTACTAAAGCAGCCTAGAACATATGCTAAAGTGGTTGGAAATTCTAGTTTAAGAAGAAAGTATTAGCATGGTATAACTAAGGATGAAGAGAGAAAGACGCTTAAGTAATAAAGGAGACAAGGTTGGGGAGAATCGATCACATATGCTCTTACCATTAGTGAGAGTATCTAACTATCTTTCAAGGGAATAGGGAAAGTTAAATGAAAGATAGACAGATGAGTGTTATGAAAGATGTGAAGTTTCGTAAGATTGAAAATTAATTGCATCTAATTAGATCTTGTTAAAAAATTCAAACTTTGAACGATACAACTAATATGTTGATAAAGTCACTTTTTGTGAAACTTAGTGAATGTTTGCTCAACTTAAGGTTTTTGGGGCTTGTATGATGGGGCTTGATTTTTATTTAGATATTGGAGAATTCAAGTCAAGGTGAGGAATTGTAAGATGTGCCTTAAATTTGGTGAATAATGGAATAAAAAAAGATAACCGATAATCATACAAGCTTAGAAACAAAAGCAAATTGGCATTAGAGTGGTGGAACTCATGATATGATTTTCTAAGATGTGTGAAAATAGAAATTCCCTAACATTTAGACTTATGTGACAACAAAGTTTCAATATAATTAGACTTTTAACATATAATCTTAGTTTACAAATAGTTTGATAAAAATTTTATAAAGTAAATCTTTGATGAAACCTTTGGATCTTTTGGAAAGCGTGTCATGGCTATCATACTTCTCTTTATAGTGTCTTTTTCACATAAATAAACGAATTCTATCTTCTTGTCTGTAGACGTATGTCACGTAAATTATTTGAACTACACAAATGTTTATATTTTTACTTCCTTATTTATTTTATATTGCTTATGTTTGTGCGACACATACTGTTAAACTGAAAGATGAAGAATATATGAAACGGACTGAAAACTCAAGAATGTTCATGATGCCAAAAGCATGTTTTTACATATATTTATCAACAGGTTTATTAACAATCTTTAAAATCCAACTAGAGTTATAACTTAAATGAGATTAATTAATTATTAAATTTTGATTTTAAAAAGATGAGAGTAAAGGAATTTTAAATTTGAGGTATATATATATACACACACAAAATTTTTGTATAATTATATAAAATTCTCTATTTTTAAATTATAGGTTATTATTTTAAAAAGTTGTAAAAGGGAACAGAGGAAACAAGGTAAAGGAAAGAGAAGATATGTTCCTATTTTCTCATCCATCCTAGCTTGAGAGTCTCACATTTCAAAAATTGCTACTGTTTCTACCTGCTTCTTCATGACAATTAAGGTGAGTTGTAGCCAAAACTTGTCTCATACTGCCTCTTAATTGTTGTCATCTTTCACCGATTAAATGTTTCAGTAATTTTTCCTTAAAATCTTACTCTTTACCTACTTATACCAATAACATTTGTTGAACACGAATGAGTAACCCACTTGATCTAGACCGTCTCACCTCAGAGGAGACTGATTTGTAGCAACAAAAAGGTGAATTTAGGCGAGAGATGTCCCCAAATCGGTGGTTGTTGTCCGAACCTGGGTCGACTACGAGGTCTTTCTTGGACGTTTTGGGGGGCAACGGCTCACTGCCTTGGATTGCTACAATTGAGGTGGACCAAGCAGAGGTGGATATCACTCATGAGGCCCAAAGGACCAAGGTACTGAATTCTGCCCTAAATTCGTCTTCACTGTTGAACAGAAAGGGGAAATGAGAAAGCCATGGATGAAATCTTTCATTGTTAAAGTTTTGGGACTCTTTGTGAGTTATGGTGATATATCAAAGAAAATGAAACAATTATGGTAGGAAATGGCTTCTTTTTGGTTTGTTTTCCTTCTGATCAAGACTATGATAAAGCTCTGAAGCAAGGCCCTTGGATAGTGCGTGATCACCATCTTACGGTGAGAAAATGGCACCCTAACTTGGACCCATGGACAAAGCCCCTGACGAAGGTTGCAGTCTATTTTAGATTCCCCAAGATTTCGATGGAGTATTCTCATGGGCATTTTCTGAAACAGTTGGCTCATAAAATTGTAATGTTCTCAAAGCAGCTGATATTACAATCTCTTAAGCCCGGGGAACGTTTGCTAAATTTGTGTGGAAGTTGATTTAAACAAGCCCTTACTTGCACAGTATTTGTTTTCACTGCAGGCGATATGGGCATCGGGAGGATGCCTGTGAAGCACAGAAAGCTAAAAGGGCCAAAGTTGACTAACCCAAGCGAATGGAAACTCCGGGTTGATGACAACCCAACTGCCAATCCAGCGAACCAAATTTCTTGCTTTGGTCCATGGATGGCAGTGAAGAAAAGAACTCGTGGGCCTAACAAAGGCAAAGTGGGTCGTTTGTCCTACAACATAGGCTCTAGCTTTGAGCCACTGGATTTGTATGATGAGGGTCAGCTAGAGGATCAAGGGGGAAATGTGCTTTCTCAGCAGGCCCGGGGAGTGGAGGATGAAAAGGCGGAGGGGGTGAGCTTAGCTGCTCAAAAAATTCGACAGGAGAAGTGGAAAAGAGCCCAAATGGAAAAGCCGATAGTAGAAACCACATCAAAGCCCATCATGAAAGCTTAAGTCCAAAATGTTGATATAATCATTTGTACGTTTATTATAACCATTTAGTATTTTGTTAAATAATTTGACTTATGACTTTTAAAATTTAATAATAAAAAATATTTTTAAATTTTACATACAGTATTTATTTATTGTTAACTTGTTAGGACTTATCTTTTTATTTTTTCATACATATAAAATGTTAGTAACGGGTTCATTTCTGATTACCTACTACTGCCGTGTGACGTGAACAAAAGTTGAAAAAACTTGTTTATGTTAGACGTGGAGTTCATAAAATTGAACAAGTGGGGTTGGCAAAAAAATTCAATACAATATAAAAAATAGGAACAATAACTATTGAAGAAAAAGAGGGTAGAGGAGTAAGACCTTATGATATTGTTCGTACTTTTGGATGTTTTCAGTCAGAGTTTATCTAGAATGCAACTTTTATGACGTTAAAATATTGGAACAACTTAGATGGCTGCTGCTAAATTTGACGCTTGTATTTTTTATCTAGACTAGTTGATGCCAAAGGGTTTGCTCTCTCCATTAACGGGGCTCGATCTGGCAATTGGTTAGTTAATGATACGTGTCAATATAACTTGTTCGTTTTGGCGATGATAAGAGCGTGCACCTCTCTCTATTTGATTCACAACCACTCTTACAGATCTTGGCACAGGGGACAAAAGTTTGGTTAGCCTGACAATTGAATAGACAGCATCATATTTGTATAGTATCTGCATGAAATCGCCTAATGCTATCGAGCGCCATTTTGAATTTATTGGAATTAAGTGAATATCAGCAAAGCGCTTGTCATCGACAATTGTTCGGAGGCTGATTACAAGGCAAGAAGTTTGGTTGTTGGGTGTGAAAGCAATGGCATTGGTATGTTTGCTGACCCGTGCTCATGGGCACTTGCTTATTGCGTGTGAAATTCAACATTCCAGTCAAAACTCAAGCCAACAAGACAGAAAATGGACGAATTGAACAATATTTTCAGGTCAGTTGCACAACCCTACCAACTGCAAGTTCATAACTACTTCACCAGATACCCCTACTTAGCAGGGATTTTTTCCCCTCCTTTTTTCTTGCCAAGCATAGTAGCCTGTGTAACCTTGATTAGACAAACAGTTAGCGCAACAGTTATTGACCCAAATTGGTAATTCTCCGTTTGCAAAATGCCTTCAACTATTCTGACCTAATGTAAAGGTAATATCAGACATCTCAATCTTATTTGTGAGATTCACAATAAATGAAGCAAAGCAATCTACCATTACCTGGTTTAGAAAAAGATGAAGACCAATGCTTCGCTTGACCATTACCTGGTCATTATCTTCCCATCTAGAAGGGTTGATCCCATAATTATATTCAAAATGCTAGTTTGTTGTAATTAATTCATGATTGTGAGTACTCAGCACAGCTGTATGTGAAAAAAGCAATTTGGTGGAGTCATGGAGTCCATGTCAAAAGAAACTCCGCATTCGCTTGGCCTGGAAAGAGAAGAATCACTTTTAGTTATGGTAAGACTCAGGATAAAGAGTGGCGTGTAAAAAAACGGAGTAGTTTCAGCAACAGAGCCGATGATCGTTGACTTTGAAGATGTTAAATACCTTCCCCTCTATAAGGCTTCAAATCGTGATGAAGACCTTTTTGTCTATATATATACCGAAAAACTGCAAACTAAGTTCCAGGTGATGAGGAGACAGTTAATTAGGTAAATATGGGCTTAAAGAAACATGTCATCACATGATATGTAAAATGTCACTGCTTGTTTATTAGTTATCCAAAGTTACATCACAAGATATTTGCAACGTGTCAAATTGTTTATTTCTGTCATTAGAGATGAAAGTGTGTGAAAAGAAGACGCAGAAAAAACAACGTAAAGAGAAGACCGAGAGAAGAGCAGAAGACAATTGGTCAAAGTAAAAAACAATTACAGCATCACAACACAAACCCGGTGTTTTAGTTCGTTAGAGCATGCGTGTCACGTTAGGTTACTGTGTAGCAAGCAGATTGGTTGGGATAAGAGGTGGGAAGTAGGTCCACTGGAAACCTGTGTTTTGAATTCAAACTCTGGATAATTTAATATAATGACTTGGTTAATTTTGTATTAGTTTTCGTATTTTTAATATTAAATAATTATTTTTCATCTTCAAGACTAATTATCTTTAATAGCTTTGAACTAATGTTTTAAGAAATTACTTTATAATTTTATAAAATTAAAGAATAGTTTTGTAATTAAAAAGTTATCCAAATCAATAATCGATACTAACAATTAAAATACTATACCTACTAGAATTGAAATCGATAATACTATATTCATAATTTTTTAAAAAAAAGGGACTCATGATTCTTTTCGTGAAGAAAAAGTATCTTTTATGAGTATTCTTTTTTAAGTTTGAATTCTTGCTCATATTTCAAGAGAATGTTATCAAACATAAATTTTGTATTTGTGTCATAATACAATATTTTTACATGACATTAAGTACGATATTAAGACGATTTTAGAATTACTTAAACATTCATTTTTAAAATTAATAACGTCATTTATAAAGAAATGTGTCCTCTTTAGTCCTATGAATTCTCTATCCTTAATTACCGGAAGGAAGGAGATCGTCTGTTCCCGTGCCATCCCATGTTTTAAATTGTTCCATTTATTTTATCGTAAAACATGTAAATGGAAGGGATGGAACAGGTAAAAGTGTAACATGCCATCTCACGATCAGTAATCGAGGCAGAGTTATTAATCTCGTACGGGGCTCCGTACTAGATTGGGTTTTACAACGGAACTGTATCAGTATTGGTCGGTACCGAGTATCGTTTTGGGTAATTTTTTAAATTTATAAAATAGTCCCTAAAATTTTTAAAAATTGCAAAATAGTTCATATTAGTATATTATACAATTGTACTGTATACTTTACTAGTTTACTGTTTACATCAATCATAGTTTCAAAAACCTTAATAATAAATAATAATGACAATTAATATGAAATAAGTCAATAACAATAATTTTTAAATATTTTACATATAAATA
>JANSVA010000008.1:8028069-8041113 GCA_025504915.1 Erythroxylum reticulatum | reverse complement strand
AATTAATATAAACAAAGACAATCATCATCATACACACATCAAATTAAGAATAATACAAAGTATTTAAAATATTACAAGAATACAATTTCATCATTTTAATAAATAATATTACATCAAAAATTCAAACATCCGATAAAAATAACAATAAATATTACAAAAAGAGTTGATGATGAAACAACAATCTAGTAGAAGTTAAACCTGAAATAAAAATATTACAGTTACATTATATATATACAATTTAACATAAACATCAAATACAAGTAAATTAAAAGAAGAGGAAAAATAAAAACTTGAAATTCAATCATCAATGGGGGGATACCTGATAGTACTGCACTGATCTCATTAATCATTTGGTACAAAATCCTCATTATTGAGAGAAGCTTCATCATCATTATCATTCAAATTTAATGCACCAAATGACATGTCAATTTTTTCCCATCCAAGATTATCTTCTAAATCCAAATCATTCACATCAACCAAATTGGGTTCTTTAGAAATTCAATCTGTCAAAACATTAATATTATCAATGGCAATTGGATCATTTGAACTACTTGTGCTATTCAGACTCCTAGTAAACAATTAACTTTAATTATTAGAAAATTATAAAAAATTATATTGAAATTAATAATGATAATAATGAAAATAACGTACTTTCTCGAAGATTCAAATTGTAACGAACATAACTAAGTTATTCAACCTCTTATACTCTAATCCATTCCTTTTCTTTGAGTGGATAAATTCAAATGTGCTTCAGTTTCGTTCACACCTAGTTGCACTCAAACATTGACTTAAAATTCGAATCGCAAACCTTTTCAATTCTGGAACACAATTTCCGAATTGATCCCACCAAGAAACTACAAGTTATAATATAACAAAAGTAGTGTTATAAACAAAATAAAGTAATAATTAATTTTTAACGAATAAGAAATAGGAAATAAGTAATACCTGGAGAAAGTTTTCCTCTTTGTCGAATAGTAATTGATATTCCAAAATCCCAATAAGACAACTTATAAAGCTCTATTTGTGAGCTTAAAAGATCTTACATTGCGTCATGAGGAATAGTTGTAGTAATTGTGAAAAGCATTCCTCTACTAACTTCAGTTTTTTTTGCAAAATTAGTCTAAAATACACACTAGGATTCAAAAATTCCCCAACTGCAAACAATAGAGATGAAAGTTGTCTTTCCCTTCTTTCATTAATGATTGAGAGATAAGGTGTGTATAAAGAAGACCTATTTTTCATATTGACCTTGATTGCTTCCGTCGCTCTCTCTATATCATAAAAATGTAAACCATTGTTAGTTTTTTTTCACTATTAGCCAATCAAAGCACCCTTACCAAAGGCTTACAAACTCGGATAACAAATTGATATTGCGACCAAAATTCTCTATCTTCCAATATAATACTACAAACCTCCATTCCAGCATTAGACCTAACATGATGAGATGTAACCCACTTATTACTTGTAAACATTTGCCTTAACTCTTTCTTCATCGAAGCAAAAGACTGAAGTGATAAAAAATTTGTTGCAAATCTTGTCACAGCAGGGCGACACAAATTTCTACCATTGTTAAATTCCCTTCTCTTCAAATTCAAAACCCATACACGATTATAAATGAATTTTGTTACCTTTTTAGCCTTTTGCATAGTCTCATCAATAACAGGAAAATATTTAAGATCCCCTATATTCTCCAGCATTAAGTCAATGCAATGTATAACACAAGGAGTCCAAAAAATGAATTATAGGTATTCTACAACATTTTCCTGCCGCTTTATAAGCGGAATCATTTTCAGTAATAAACTGAACAATGTTTTCCGAGGCCTACTTCATTCACAACTTTATCAAATATCCCAAACAATGTCTCAACATTTCTAATAAGGCCAGATGCATCAATAAATTTCAAAAACATAGAGCCATTTGAAGAATGAACCAAAAAATTTATAATAGGCTCTTGTCTCCTATTTGTCCAACCATCATACATAATTGAACAACCATAAATACCCCAACTCACTCTTCTTTTAGCCAAATAAGTTCTAATTTCAGAAACAACAACAACTCAAAAATTTACCTCTTAAGTAATCAATCGATGGCCCTTTGTATCCTAGACCATAAGAGGCTATTACATCAATCATAGGTTGATAATAATAAGACTGAGAAGCATTGAATGACAAACCTGTATCATACTACCATCTAGCTACTGCTATATCGACATTGTGAGTCACGTCTCTTGATTGTATTGCACTACAAATTGAAGGTTAGGCTCCATGAGTTGTTCGTGGTGCAAAAAAACTGGTCACCTGCCTTCTTCTCTTTCTCAGATCAGATTCTTCCTGATCCTGAGGCTGAGATGGAATACTACCACTACCACTACTACTGTCACCTTCAACATTTCCATAATCACCACGGAAACCAGAAAACGAACTTCCACTCAATTTCAAAATTTAGTCTTTCCCTTCTATCTTTCTCAAACTGATGTTCATTAAGCAATGTTTTCATCTGTCACTTCACATCATGACTTACTTTTTTACATGCTTTCACATCTCCTTTAACCCCAACTAAATGCCTTTTTAATCGAGTAATTCCTCCACCTTTCAAATGCTTGTTACAAAACAAGCAGATGGTATGATTTTTTTATCGAGAATTGTACCAGCATGAGCCCAAGCTGGATCACTGTATCTTCCTGAAGTAGGTTGATCGGGAGTATTTGAGCTTCCTTCCATTTATTTGTACACAAAAACAAATAACACATAATTTCAGTACACAATGACAGTATGCATATCTATCTTATATGCATATCTATCTTATATAATATAACTCATTCTGTATAAGACAAAAGCTAATAATTCAAAACATTCAACATATATAATAAATAACACAAAACATACTCCAACAATTTGCAATTTCAACAATTACAAAACAATCATAATGTCATTTCCATTCCTACCAATTTCTAACGATTTTTAATTTCAACAATCACAAAATAATCATAATGTTAATTTCCAATTCCAACAATCACAAAACATTCATTATTGTATTTCTATTCCTACCAATTTCTAACAATTTTCAATTCCAACAATCATAAAACATTCATGATTCATGATTTCATTACCAATTCCAACAATTTTCAACTATCACAAAACAATCATGGTTCCATTATCAATTCCAACAATTTCTAATCTTAACAATCACAAAACATTCATAATTTCATTACCAATTTTAACAATTTTCAATTCCAACAATCACAAAACAATCAAAATTTCATTTTCATTCCAACAATAACTAACAATTTCAAATCCCAACAATTACAAAACAATTATAATTCCATTATCAATTCCGACAATTTCTAACAATCACAAAATAATCATGATTCCATTACCAATTCCAACTTCCAACAATCACAAAATAATCATAATTCTATTACCAATTCTAACAATTCCCAATTACAACAGCGACAAAACATTCATAATTCCATTTCCAATTCGAACAATGACAAAACATTCATAAATCATAATTCCATTTCCATTTCTAACATTTCCAAACACTTTTCATTTTCAATTCTAACAATTATCAACAATTTCCAATTCCAACACAATATTTGGGCATGTATAATTTTTCTTTTACAATATATCAAATATGAAAAGACAACCTAAATCCTAAATGCGTAGTTTATCATTATAATTAATAATTAAAAAGTGAAAAAAGGTGTTTAAATAGTTTCCTTAAGTATGTTGTAAATTATGTATGTAATTGTAAATAGAATTGGATGTAATCATGTAAATGATTAATTTACTAAAATAAAAAATCAACAAAAATTTAATACTTTAATTTTGTGATTTGATTTTATCTATTTTTATATAATAAAAAGTTCAAACATATATTTCTAACAAAATTATTTATAATTATAACATAAAATTATCAATTGATAACAATTGTCTAAAATCCAAATCCAATACCAAAGTACCAAACACAACTTATAAAGCAACATACTTTCATTTTCAATTTTTAGTTTTCCACAATCAACAACAACTATACTATATCTAATATCTATATTACTATACCAGACTGCCAACCAATCTACCCAATTGAAATTCCAATTTTCAAATCACAATTACATAAATGTAATTTCAACTTCAATCTTCAACATTGCTGAATAGTCAATAGTTCAATACACCTTCGACATAATAGAATCAACTTCAACTCTTCATCAAGCACAAGTCACAACATAAATGACAAACCCTTCAAGCAGTTGCTTCAACTTCAATTAGGCTTCAACTTCAACTTCCTTCCATTCAGGTCAGCACAACAGCAAGCATATGGCCGCCTATTTCAACTTCAATTTTCAACTCAACACCAGCATAAAATAGAAATACAACTGAAACTAGGCCTCAACTTCAACTCAACACCAGAAATAAATCAATTCAAAAATTCATTAGTGTTCTACAACCATCGACAGTCAACAAACAAATTCATCATCTAACACAATAAAAAGTTAAAATCAAGTAGAAACAAGTGAAAAACACGATAAATGACAGAAATGATAAAACACAAACCTAGAAAAAAACCTTCGGTGGTGTGACTGGTGGATCGGTGGGCCAGCGGTGTTGCAACAGAGGGAGGTCCCTAGTCACTGGTGAGGTGTGCGGTGGATCTCAGGGGGTGGCAACGTCTTTGGGCGGCGTGGACAAAGGTTGAAGACGAGCTGAGCTGATGAAGACGCGAGGCGAGTCGTGACCAGGAGACCACGATTCCATGACAAAGGAGAAGAGGAGGAGACCAGGGAGGGGTCGTGATGTGGCGTTGACGGTGAGAGTGAAAGAGACAGACGGTGAGAAGTCGGCGACGGACTCCGGGAGCACGACAGAGAGAAGATAGGTGAGAGTGAGAGGTGGCAGCAGGCAGTCACCCGGGGTGGGAGGGGGGATGGAGATTTTTAGGGTTAGAATTTTATTTTATTTTTTGCAAAATGGTTCCTGGAGATTTAAGATTTAACGGAATCGTCCGGAAGTTTCCGGTATTATTAGTACCGGCTGCTATCGACCAAAATTTGACACCGGTACTACCTACACCCATTACAGTACTGGTTGCCGACCGGTATGGTATGAAATTTGTATCATTGACTTGAGGTATAAGTAAATTAGATTTGACACAGTTTACTGTATGTTGACCCGAAGGCACCAGATCCAAGTTCAGAATTCTCCCTTATGTGGAGGAAAGATTTTGCATTTTATGATTCACGTTAGAAAGGCAAAATAGAGTCAGACGGTTGCTTAAACGTATAATACATATTTCTTGCAAGAGGTCTAACGAAAACAACATAAGTTCAGACCGTTAAAAGAAACGTGGAAGATGACTTGAACCCCTTGGACGTACGGATTCATCACATGGTATTGAGGAATTGAAGAACAAGTATGTTTCACATGTGACGAAAACAAACATGTTGAAACTTAATTTTTAATGAGAAGACCATGCGTGGTTTCAATGACTCGAATACAAATAGGAGTAAGTGAATGCGACCATTCACTGGCAGGTTTATGTGCATGCCCGACCTACCAAACAACACATAGTTTAATCTTTATATTTAGTGTGTGGTCAACACTAATTTGACGATTCCCAAGTGCAGATTTTGATCAATCAATTGACGACGATTGGTTCCGTTTTTCATATTCATTTTGAATATGCTGGTTCCAAACTTGGCTTTAAGAGAGAAGAAACACGTGATAGGGCTTCTAAGTTCTAATTGCAGCAAAACTTCTTGTTGGTACCACAAGACGGAGGTATGTATGGATAGAAAAAGTGAAAAGAAGTAGTGAATGAAAACAGTAGTCCTGGAAGCTTACTTACGTGTCATCTTAAAACACGTGGTGTATTCAAACGACCACGACGTTTCTTTGAATGCATATGTTTTTCTTCGACGATGGTGAGCCACTGTTTTGTTCTCATTTGATAAATTGTTGGATTTCTTACAATCTATCTATAATTAAAGAATATGTTTTATCTAAATCATATTTACAAATTTTAACTGCAACATTTCCAAATAAACATCGTCTTCAAAATTCAAGATGATTCTAATCTTTTGTCGCAATTCTAACAAAACAAAAACTCTCAAAATAAAGTTAGTTAAGCTACAGCAACTGCAACTAATAATGAACGCATATGTTGTATGGTTGAAACGTAAAGGACGCACATAGGCATCCATGCCAAAACTTGACCTTCCTTGCATGTTTAGAACGTAACAAACAGAGAGTGGCGGAGAAAGTGAGGCAACTACAGCGGCCATAAACTCTAGATCCCTACATCCCATGTGGGTTGAGAGGCAGGTGTGGTACTCAAGACAATTGGTTGCGTGCTGTCCTTTTGTAATTTACTTCCACTGGAGTGTGAAATTAACCTGTATTTCATCTACAAGTCCTTTGGAATTAAGAACTGCTGTAAAAATTTTATCTTTTACAAAACTTCAAAGTAAATATATACATCCATACTTTGTATTCACCTCCCCTTTCCTTGGAAGAGCTACTTCATCCCTTCGTTCCTATGTTCCTTTTTTTTTTTTTTTTTGGGTTCTAACGTAGCGAAGAAAAGAATGCAGTTCCAAAATCAAGTCAAATACCTTCTAAGAATGAATCGTCTAACATCAGTTTCATTGATGTCACAAGTATTATAATAAGGGACATTTTATTTTGCCGGAATTCATTTAATTGGTAAGCAGAGAGTGCGGTATCTATCGATTGATTAGATTATTATTAATACTTGTATAATTTTTTTTATTAAAATTTGAAGTAATAAATTTTAAAAAATAACAAGTCAACACAGTTAAATTCTATGACTAATTATACATTCTGATACCTTATTTTATAAAATTAAAATTAAAATATATCAGATATTTTGCTCATAAACCTTAAAATTTTTAATAGAAACTTAGTGAAAGATTGATGGAAGGCTTATGCACATAGTCCCATTAGTATATCTGTGACTAAACAGAAGTTACCTTGAGGTTTGGTTCTGAAAGGTGCCATACCAAAGTAAAACGGAAGTATAACAAAATATAAGGACCCATTAAAAAGGATGCCGAAGTTTATAGGCTAAAATTGATATTTAAGATGGGACGTGTGTCAAAACAGTTTCTATGGAAAATGAGAAAACGAAGCAGACCCAAGGAGGTGTGTTCTGAGCAGGGTAAAGTGACCATAAATGAGTGATATAATCTCCAAAACTCTGAATATGTAGGAATAGGATTGAAGACGTGCGATAGAAAATCTTCCTTAAAATTATAGGTTACCAGAATAAGTTAAGGTCTACCTTTACTAAGAAGGGAATAAAATCCAAAAAGTTTCGTTGTCAACATCTATAACGTTAGAAGGAAACAGTGATGCGTAGAAGATTTGGGCACTTGCAACATTACGGAGTCGTAATGTTAATATCCAAAACATAAAAAGTAGGCCGAAAGAGAGAGAGACTGCAAAAGGCGTAAGCAACGGTATAAGGGAAGACTAACCCTTTATACGGTCAGTAATACTGTACAAGTTAATAATACGACTACGACACGAGAACTGGGATAAGTAACAGGCATTAGTTAATATCCAAAACAAGCTAATAAAATAATATGGCATGAAATGAAAATTAAGTGTGTGAAATACAAA
Organism: Erythroxylum reticulatum; assembly: GCA_025504915.1. Classification (NCBI taxonomy): domain Eukaryota; kingdom Viridiplantae; phylum Streptophyta; class Magnoliopsida; order Malpighiales; family Erythroxylaceae; genus Erythroxylum; species Erythroxylum reticulatum. Next base: position 8,033,476 of record JANSVA010000008.1, on the reverse strand, counting down.
AATATGTGCAAGGCAAGTGGCATAGGGTTAGGGGCCAATGATGGATGGGTACAACAGGAGAAAAGGACGAAAACAAAAATGACGACGTGGAAACTGTTCGTACAATGGGGTTGGCTGGCCCATCCCATTCTCTCTTTAATTCTAATTTCAACGAGAGGAGGCCAGATCCAGATTTATTTATTCCAATTTATTGTTTGTTTAAAAATAAATTAATCAGGATTAAGAAAGAAAAAGAAATTCAAAAAATTAGAGAGAGGGGTTAGGTGTGAGATTGACCGAACCACCTCCCGGAAAAGACTTGTCTACTCCATGGTATAAAACCCCTCAACACCCCCACCTTCTTCTCTCAGCTTGACGTTCCCTTCGATAGAGAACACCAAGCTTTTTACTACCCACTTAATTAGCCTATTTTACACACTTTTATTTGCATTTTTTTTTACCTGATTTCCTCTTGTCATCTTCAATTTTTCTGTTTGGTTCCAAAACGGATCGCTTCCGGAGGTCAAGCAGAAGCAGTGTTTATGGCTGTTCATAGTCTACTCCCTCCCTCTTCGCTTAAGTCGTCTTTTGACCAGACTCGGCCACCACTCGCCCGAGTCTCTCCGCATAGAGTCACTGTTATTCACTGTATTCATCGACCAGACTCGGTCCATTTCGTCAACGGCGTCGGCTACACTCGAGCCGACTGGCAAAGTTCCTGCGCTATCCTAGCCAGCAAAGTTCTGTCTCACCAGCAACCCACTGATCATACCAGTGGAGACGCCAGTGGCGCCGATCATGTCGCTTCAGTCAACGGCCACAAGACCTCTATTGACCTCAGTCTTGTTCCCATAAAAAAAGAGGTAACTGAGGGCACGAACAATGGTAAGATACAGAAACCACTCACCATCACCGACCTTTCTCCGGCGCCGATGCATGGATCTCAACTGCGCGTGGCTTATCAGGGAGTTCCCGGTGCATACTCCGAGGCGGCCGCCGGAAAGGCGTATCCGAACTGCGAAGCAATTCCTTGTGACCAATTCGAGGTCGCTTTCCAAGCTGTTGAGCTCTGGATTGCAGATCGGGCGGTTTTGCCAGTGGAGAACTCTCTCGGTGGATCTATTCACCGGAACTACGACTTGCTCCTCCGCCACCGTCTCCACATCGTAGGAGAAGTACAGTTACCGGTTCACCACTGCCTCCTAGCACTCCCAGGTGTACGCAAGGAGTACATTACCCGCGTCATCTCGCACCCTCAGGCACTCGCTCAGTGCGAGCTGACTCTCACGAAGATGGGCCTCCAAGCCGCGCGGGAGGCTGTGGACGACACGGCGGGAGCGGCGGAGTACATAGCAGCGAACAACCTCCGCGACACGGCGGCAATAGCGAGCGCACGCGCGGCGGAGCTCTACGGGCTGCAGATCCTGGCGGACGGGATTCAGGACGACTCGAGCAACGTGACGCGTTTCGTGATGCTGGCGCGTGAACCAATAATCCCGAGGACGGACCGGCCGTTCAAGACGAGCATCGTATTCGCGCACGACAAGGGGACGAGCGTGCTGTTCAAGGTGTTGTCGGCCTTCGCCTTTAGGAACATAAGCTTGACGAAGATAGAGTCACGGCCGCACCGGAACAGGCCGATCAGGCTGGTGGACGACGCCAACGTTGGGACGGCAAAGCACTTCGAATACATGTTTTACGTGGATTTTGAGGCGTCCATGGCGGAGGTTAGGGCTCAGAACGCGCTGGCGGAGGTGCAGGAGTTCACGTCCTTCTTGAGGGTGTTGGGTAGCTATCCTATGGACATGACTCCCTGGTGCCCTTCCAGAGGAGACTAGAAAAAGACAAAACAACAATAATGATATCATTATTATTCCAAAAATAATCCCACTTACAAAAGTGTTATTGGGGGCGCTTTATTATTTTTTTAAAAATATTTTTCTTCTTGTTTTACTTTTGCTTTTATTTTTCTTAATTGGGAATATTAATTGCACAAACAAAGACTGCCAATTTGTAGTGTTGTAACTTCTGTTGTTGATGACGACGGTGTTGTTGTTGGTTATAATTTTTATGGATGGTGAAGGTAAATATCTCTTTCGCATACGTTAGTGTCATGTTTTCTTTGCTTGCAGTTTGCTCTTTAATCTTTATAATTGTTGATTCGGAGAAACAAAACCTTAGGTTGCCGGAGCCAGGCTTTGCTTTGGCAAGCTGTATTGAGTACTGATGATACTTAAATATGCTTGCTTTTTGCCTTTCACATCTGGCAGCTTTCCCAATGCCACTAGTTACGGGACATACTTAAATGGCACGTGCAAAAGCTTCCCTTGTGTGATAGTATCCACTTTAACATAAAAAATGTATAATATAATCACGTGGTGGATGTCCCAACTTGTGACTTTTTAAAGTATAGTTTGTCTTTACTGACTAGAATAAGTAAAGAAAAGTTTACTAACCAATTGCAAACTTCACCCATGTGTCGAGACTCGAGTCTCGACAACAATTATAGACTCGAATCAAAGCTCGGCAGTGCACTTGGGTCCATTTAATTCTTTGAATATGTTAAAGAAAAGAACTAAAAACACGTTTTCAATTAACACTTTATTTTAAAGGTTAATATACGAGTTTAACACAAAGAATCCATTTTTAAACAGCTAATTAATATTTATTTGGTGAAACAGTTGTCATCCATAACAATTAATTATGCTGCCTTTGACTCATTATTTGATTTGGATCCATAACGAGTTGATTTGGATCAAACAAGCTAAGGAACTTCGGTTTGTGCAACTGGGACGAGGTAAGGTACGGAGATGCTTAGGTTGTCAGACATGTGGCCATTACCCTTAGAGAAGGTGTCAGCAAAGTGGAATCTTACACCCATTTGGTCACGCACACCTGCTCACCAACCAATTGTTCGAGCTCTACATGTTCCCGTAATAAGAGCTCCAACTCTTTATCACCTTCACTTCTGAATTTTCCCGACCTACCAACCCAATTAGGTTAAGAGAGAGATTCTATAATTTAAAAGGGGAGGATATGTTTGGCTTTGGGTTAAAAACGGTGGTAGCACTTGAGCAAATGCTTGTGCTGTTAGGAGGAAAAAGGGTTTGGTGGATGAAGAGAAGAGTTGGGGAGGCTAGTGTGTGTGTGACTGTGTTGCGGTAGGTGAAGATATGCTGCGAATTAGTGGTTGAAAGCTACCGTTTTCTTCATTTGTTGGTCACTGTTAATTTATTAGGTGACGTATACCAGACCTCTCCATGACGCACGTCGGCATTTCCCAGCCAGTCATAAATTTTGTGCGCTTTGTTTCAAAACAACTTGAGGGCGTGGAATATTTGCTTACGAGCGTCGTTCACTGTTTATGAAGAAGAAGGAAGGTGTTGAATATATATTGAATTATTTAATCATACTTTAACCTTTCACATCACATTTTATATGTAAAATTTGGGTGGAATAGTGTCATGAACTCGTACAACTTTCAACTAATTTGAGTATTATTACCATGTTAATCATCAGATTTGGACTTTCTATATTGTGATTTTTACTTTTATTTAAATAATAAATTAAGATATGATAAGTTCAAATTGCACAAATTCCGATTCAGCTATAACTTGTACCAAGAAAAACAATCAATCTAATTTATCTCTGCTCTACTATGGCACTGCAACGTATGATCATATAAGAAATTCCACTCTCTGACATCACATGGTTAAACTGCCCTACCTCACATGATTTGTAATACTACATTTAAAAAGTAGATAGGGCCCAAATTTTTAAATTATCGGCACTGGTGAGCATAACAAATATCTCCAGTCCGAATTGCAATTTGAACCAAAATATAACTCAAAACTTAGAAGTAACGTTTTCAAAATATTTAGAATAAACAGTTTTATATCATGTTAATACTAACATTATTTTTTAAGTATTTTTGTATAATTACTTTTTAAATTAATTAAAAAGTAGGTCTTATTGTAGAGTCACTATTTATAAATTTCAAACAATAACTCTCACTTGTCACTTAACAATGAACCATATTTATATATTTTAGATAATAAATCTCACTTGTTATGTAACAATGGGTTGCATTTTATTTAAGAAATTAAAAATACTAACATGATGTTTAACTAATAAAAAGTTAATTTTACTAAATTTTCTATCCATTTAACTTCTTTCTTAAATATTTAAAAACGAAAAGATTTAATTGGAACGTTTGAAAATATTAGAGTTTGATCTTTTTTTTAATTGAAAGGGAACGAATGGAACGAATTACATAATTAATTTGAGAAAATAGATCCCCGATATACCTTCTAGAAAGATAAGATAACACCTTATGGGTGTAGTCTCAAAATACGTGACTCCTACATCAAAATGACTTACATAGTTGGCCAATCAGTCAACGCATCTGTTGCTTTCTCGGTAGATATGTTGATGAGCAACAGTTCAGTTTCGAGTGAACAATTCATGAATGCCCCTGACAATGGGATTTATTGCCTTCGTTCTGTGGGTTGAGGATGAGAGGATATCTATCACCGCGGTGGAATCCACTTCCAATTCGATCCACCGATAACCCAGATTCCATGCGTACGTGAACCCTGTAAATACTCCTCAGAGTTCCGTTGACAAGGATGAGCACCAGCCCAGTTTCTGAGCGAACCCTCCAATCCAGTGACCTGCACTGTCTTTTATCCACATATCGTCGTGCCAACTGATCTAATGAATAATTCTCCCTCACTGGTAAGAAATGAGCCGATTTGGTCAGTCTATCCACAATGACCCAAATGACATCATGTTGCCTCGGAGTTCTAGGCAAACCCATAAAGAAATCTATCGTGATTCGTTCCCATTTTCACTCCGGAATGGGTAACGAATGTAATTTTCCTACCGGGGCTTGATGCTCAGCCTTGACTTGCTGACAAACTATGCATTTAGACACAAACTCTACTACTTGCTTTTTCATACCAGGCTACCAGTAATGTTGTTTCAGCGTGTTATATATCTTGGTAGTACTAGGATGCATAGCATAAGCTGCTAAATGTGCTTCCTCTAAAATCGCTTTCCTCAAATTATCAACGTTAGGCACACATAGTCTTTGCTTTAACCTCAAAGTATCATCTCTCACCTCAAACTCAGAATCTAGATTCACTTTTACCTTCTCAATTAACTTCACTAAATCTGAATCTCTGCTCTGAGCCTCTTTGATTCTTTCTACCAAAATAGGTCTCAACTTCAAGGTAGCTATTAATGTATCATTCGACTCCCAATTCAAATCAACATTCAATGCTCTTAACTGAACTAGGTTCGGTAACCTCGATAACTGTACTTGTGCCACAATGCTATTTGACTTCCTGCTTAATGCATCAGCTACAACATTAGCTTTGCCAGGATGGTACTCAATCGTACAATCATAATCTTTTAACAGTTCTAT
>JANSVA010000008.1:8016631-8026878 GCA_025504915.1 Erythroxylum reticulatum | reverse complement strand
ATTTATCATATCTTCTTTCTCGCCTTTCTGGAATTCTCGGAGGCATCTGAGCAAACTCAGGTACAGGAGACTCTACATTGACTCCTCAGACTCTATGTCAGCTAACTCTCCAATATAATCTCCTATAGAAGGTGACCTATAACAAATGAAACTGTGATTACTTTATGAATTTCTCACTATTTATCATATCTCAACTCATATTTGCTCCTAAAGATGTCAAACCATACTCTAATACCAAAAACGCAACATCCCACAGTCACAAGGTACATACCCAATCATTCAAGAATATTTAAGTACATATCTTATGATAAAGTCATGTTAGAGCAAAAACAAATCCAACTTACACATGGCATCATCTAAAATAATCAGAAGTCACTAAATTTTAAAACCCATTGATTGCATTCATTCACAAATCTTACACTATTTCCATCATAAACATATGTACAAAACCTCTTATAGGTTCTAACAAAACAACAAAATAAATGCAACAGCGCTTTTGGTGTCAGCTGACAGACCTCTGACTCATTTTTCTATCCAAAAGATTCTTTAAGTCCCGACTAAGGAACTAGGTTTCCTGTCTCGTGCCTGAAAAATCACATTGCAATTTTTGATGAGTTTTGCGAACTCAATAAGTGAACCATCATTGATTGTTTCATTGGATTATAAACACACATCACATATATCACGAATATTCACTCAGAACATGTAATTATTATTCAGAAACTCATATAACATGGCATATTATATGGTCACTCATTATAGCTTTGCAAATCATTCAAAAAAATTCAGTCTTATATGAATGCTATATGAATGAGACTCACTTCGTTCTTATTGTTGCGACTGAGTATCTATCACATACTTATACAAATATTGGCCCATAGGGCTCAGTCAGAACAGAATCACGGAACATAACTCTACGTGAAGAGACATATATCACGGAGCAAAGCTCTACGTGGAAGCACCTCAAATTGGCTACTCACGTCGCAACGCCTTTATCTGAACATGCATTTTATGAAATGCATCAAATATTGAATATGTGATATATCATAATTTTATACAAATGCTCAGACAAAGGTTTCACAGTCATCGGATCTAGTCCGGCATTCAACTTTCGTTGAGAATTCACATAGCATAATACAATCAGAATCATCAAACAAATCAGAATACTTCCAATACAGTCCCAAATATATAATCCTCGGATTTTAAGTCAAGAATTCAAAAACAATTGCAACAGTTTAATAATTGGAAGCTTAACAAATCAAATTAAATCAATCCTAGGAAATTCATCTAGGTTGACTCACAATACAATCCAAAAAGCTATTGCCTGCGTGGTTTGGCAATATCCGATTGGCGTCCGATGTGCTTCTCTATAACATATACAACACATTCACAAATATCACATTTTTGCATAAATGTACGTGTTCTTTTGTGCACATCAATGTATAGAAAATATGCACAATGCATGTTCAATGAAGATTACGACGTATCTTATTGATCCTAATCATCAAAACATTCAGATAACAAAGCCCTCATTAATATCATTTGTATTTATAATTTAGACCATAATAAAATAATTTGAAATCAATTACATAACTTAATTGACCATTTAAGATTTTCCACCCACATGATTTCGAGTCAACTTTGCATAATTAATCTGATAGGGTATATGAATAAATTAGGCAACACTTCCTTCTGAAAAATTGTTTAACCATGTCTTAAGTTTCTAATTACTCCAAGATCATCAAATTTGATTCAGTATTCTATGAGTTATGCTCACAATACCACAAACTGTGTATATTTGAACATTTGGCTAGTATATGATCATACCCTTGAATTGTACAACTCATATCTTTCAACTCAGATATCCAAAAATTACAAACTTTATACCAATTTAAATCTAAGAGCATAAGCTACAACTTTGGTGAAGATACCTCAGTCTAATTAAGCCTATATCAATACAATTTATTCAATAACCACAAGACATGATTTCTGACCCTGGTAATGCTACAGCCTAACGAAGATGCAGTTTCATGCCAAATTTGAAAGTTTTAGAGACAGAATTTTGACTTCTTTAAGAAATTTATAGAATTATGTATTTAGTTTAATCTAAATTAAGAATCAGTTCATTTAAAAATCTACAAATCAAGCTATAATTAAAATACTGAAGCATGTTCTTAAAAATACTCCAATTCATAACATTCCAGCACATACCCTTACTTTGAGTCAATCAATCTTTTTCTAATCAATTCATATGGCTCTAAATTTTTATGGGAAGAAAGATCAATGTCTTAGGAGTCATTGATTCAATTTTCAAGTCATTTGGAGGTTGGATGACAAAGTTATAGCAAAAAGAGTCAGAACTGTTAAGTATTAGAAAGTTTGATTTTTTTTTTACTACCACCCTCTATTGTAGAATCACGTTTTTTGCACGTAATTTTCCACATTTTTGCAGAAACACTCCTCCATCTTCTTCCTCTCTTCTACTTAATTCCTCTTCACAAACTTATATCCTTACATTTATCCCTCTTATTCACTTCCATATCAACTCAATTTAGTCCCAAAATAACTCAAATTCAAGTTTATATTCAAAACACCAAAACCAATCATACACTATTTTACCATCTTCAACTCTCTCTCTACTGTAAATCTTCAAATTCTGATATTTTCCTCCAATCCATATTCTTTCATTTTTATCTACTCTTTCACTCCATTTAACTTCTAATTTAGTTCAAAAATCAGTTACCACATATCAAAATTCGAAAATTACTCCCTACACTAAAAACAAAGCATATTCGGTAAACTCAAATTTCTAGCACACTCTTTTTTTTTCAATCCATATAAGCTTTGCATTAAGCATTACATACTGCTCCTCATAACACTGCTTCACTTAAGCTTGTCCCTTAGTTCAGAACTCATTCCAAACTCATTACTATTTACATAACACAAATTCATACATGAACAATAAAACAACCCTATATTAACGCATGTACATCACGTACAGTAAAATACAGAGTTTAAGATCATCATTTTCCCATAATTTTACACTCTTCCTAAATACAATTTCAATGATTCTTCTAGCTCCAATTCACCTCAACAATATCTTACAACATATGGTTCCTTAAACATGCAAAAACAACATATCCATGGTTTGTAAATTTTCAGTTAATTCATTCATCACCAAAACCTCAATCCTCAAACCCATGCATGCATGTATATATTTACACTATAGAAATACCATCAGAACAACTTACTTGGTTTTACAAAATCTCCAGCAGATGAGACTGAATGAATAGCACGAAAATTTAACACTAGATGTTTCGGTGGATGAACTAGAGAAGAGTTTTGGTAAAGAAGTTGTTTCCGGTGAATAACAAAAACATAAAGACTTATTATCAAGCTTCAGCGATTTCTCTCCAGCCACACTCTTAACCACGTGTGTTCCTTACATATAGGCCATGTGTCAACATGTAAGGCTGGCACATTTCACAATTCAATTTAGTCATTTGTCACATATATATAATCGCCATGTGTCACAATATAATTGGTCCAAAATACCCCAACAAATTTTGAAAATTTCTAAAATTCACCAAAAAATATGAAATAATAATATGACTCTCTAAATAAATTTTCAGCTCAAAAATGATTCACAATTCACATTTTACTAACATAATTGTACTCGAAAAATGTCAATGAATGTATGTACAATCATATGAATGTGCAAAAATGTGCGTGACACATTTAACTTATGCATGACTTGTATTTTCCTAATTTCTCATAGTTTACTATTCTAGTCTTAACATGGGTATTGGAATGTTACACCTAGCTCTGAAAATGTGGCTTAAACTTTTATGTCACACCATATATGACTTCTCATTCATCAGGTCCTTCATACCTTGTTTAGCAAGATAAGTAGAAGTATATATCTAATTCAAGGTAAGACACATTTTTATACAAACCATATGACAAGAAAGTTGCACCTTTATATTTTGCATTAAACAACAACTGTACATCAGAAGTATTAAATGCAAAACGTCAACCTTCAGTGTCCGAAATTGATCAAAAGATCACATATAAAATGTGTCGTGTAAAAATCAAATGAACCTTACAATAAAGTTCAGTACATACATCTCCTATAGATATGACTTTCACCTCTTCATTGCTGTAAGTCATCAATTCCTCCTTCCCTTTATTTAGCTTTATCCTGAATATGGACTGCTGCATTGTGGAAACACCTTGATCAGATGTTCCACTAAATAGCCACCTATACTTAATGCGACTATCGCAAATTAGATTCATAATTGACAAGCCAAAGAGTAACCTGATGGTTTCAGTCTTTCCTTTAAACCTCATACCACTTGTTTCTTTATGTCCAAGGAACCTTTATCATAACTGATTTGACCAACATCAGCATGTGGAGAAAATTTAAACTTTCTACCTTTGAACTTAACGGGCTTCATCTTTGTCTTCCCTTAAGCTACTTAGAGGATTGTAGGAGTAGTAAAGTTATCTTCCTATTTCATTTTTTCTAACCTCGCGAGGAGTCGCATAATATTTGATTCATCACAGTGTCCATTATCCCTTTTACTGACTGTATAAGTACATGTTGATGGAACATTTCTCTGAACCCACTCATCTCTTAGGCATCAGTTTTTGTATTTCCTCTATTTGCATCTATAGTGAACTAAGTATTTCTTGTATTTGCATTTATAGTGATTCGTCCATGCACCTAAGCTCATATGCCATCCCGCTTACTTCACAACAAACGTATTAAGTTTGATTAACAAGGACGAATATCAATTGTTATCGGAGTGTTACCTATAATGAGAATATGTTATTTTATTTTACTCAGCACATATTATGCTATTTTCGTTTTAATTGAGTTATGGTCTAGATTATCTAGGCCTATGTCTATTTGAGGTTTTAACTCTTTTGTTTAGAATAGTTTGACCTTGAGTTGATTGAATTTGGATTTAACCTATGGATCAATCTATTAAAAATACATGAATTTAGACTCGGGCCATTGTCATCCCCAATTTAATGTCTCCCTTTTTTCTTAATAAAATGCTCAAAGAATGAAAAATAAAAGGATTCATAAAAAAGAGAAAACGGAATTGAGATTTGAATATTAGCACCATACAGAATTGATAATGGGCTTATTGTAAGTACATATCGATTGCTCTTCTATATCAAACATTCCATCCCACCAACGCTCTTAAGTCACGTATTTATCACAATGGTTAAGTAAAACATAATCGGTTGAAAGTAAACAACGTAGGGTTAATTAATAAACATGGTGTGGTTTAAACTCAACTTCAACGATTCTTCATATTTGCGCATCTTCAACTCGTTTGTACAAATTTGTCAACGAAAAGACTTTTCTTGATGAACTAATTTAAATATGTGAAATATCAGAATAATGGAGAATTCTTTTTAAATAATTTGTCAACCAATAATTATCACTTTTTTCTGTTACAAGGGAAAATAAACAAAACTATACTTCCGTCCTAACAGACGCAATGTTTGCGGTACAAAACTCTATGTTGATCACAATGCATGTGGACCCTGACTAACGTAGGAGGCTCCTGGAGAAAATGTAGGCCTGGACTGACTATAGCTATAAGAGAGACCAGGCTATCTGCATTTTGGTTTCTTTCTCGATATACATGATGAATCTTCACCTCCTAAGGCTGGCGCTATAGATCACAGATACCTATCACCAAAAAATAATATTCAGTCCCTAGAAGGCTAAAAGAGGAGAGAATATTGATCACCTCTAAAAAATCAACTTCCATGATGATACGACGATAACCAAGTGTCCAAGCTAATTGAAGACCCGATTGGACACTCCAAAACTTAGCCTCAAGAGGCGAGCTTCTCCCAATCTGGTGGATAAATCCGCCACACATAATTATTACTTTTTAAGTGTATAGAACAGATTTGGGGACGTAACTTCATCATTAACACTCAGATGAAGCCTATTAAAATCTAGAATCCGGATATTTTAAGATGTGACTAATACCTTAAACCACATATTTTAAATAAGTCACTTAATAAATGATCCTATCGTCTAGCTATTTTTTAATTGTGTGTAACAAGCAATTCAACTATATGTAATTTTAAAAGGAAGAACTGACATGGGAAAAGTTGGTGAGTAGATTTAAAACACCATCTCTAAATGGGGAAGGGTATAAGGAGAATGTGAGACGAACAAGGAAATGAATGCCAAATGCTATTCAAAGCCTTGACCACAGTAGCCTTAACTTCTGATGGCTGTAATTGAGCTAAAGCTCTTTAGACTTTGGGGCAAGAAGGACCAAATAGACCCTTTCTCTTCGAATGTTTTTCATAGTGTGGAAAACATGTTCGCACCGTCACTTCTCGGACGTCATCCTTTTAGATAGTCAACACAATAAAGTGAGAATTAACGTTGTATTACTACATTTAATTAGATTAAAAAATAGTCAGGCCTTCTGAACAAGAATTTTAGGTACGTTTTGTAACGCCGGCAGGCATTTTGTAACGGCTAAGTCAATGTGCCTAAAAAACAAGACTAACCTTATGTTTACTTGGGCTTATTTTAGTAAAATTTTTATTAGTAAAGTTTTTTCTGTAGATCTTTTCTGAAAAGAACTTTTTTAAAAAGTCAGTTGACTATATGGCTGTCATTTAAAAAGATTTTTTTAAAAAAGCTTCATACAGTAGACTATTTGGTAACATAAAAATAAAAAGTACTTTTAATTTGAATTAATTTTATTTTGTAATAAAAATTATATATGAATATAAATATTATTTAAAGTATATTAGACAATATGTAAAGCACAATATATTAATTATTATATAATTTTAAACCATATGAAACATAAATGAAAATATATCTAACCAAATCTTTTATATGGATTGTAACATAAGTAAAACTAATATAAAAATAAATATTAAAATATATAAGAAAAGCAAAATAAACGTGAAGATGAGTTTGTGGGTATTGTGAGAACTATATGTAACACATAAGAAAAAGGAGACTAAAAAATAGACTCATTAATTGATTTAAAAAATCTACCAAAAACGTCATTTGAGATACTTTTTTTTAGAAATTCCAAATTTAAGATTCTTGAAAAGTTATATTTTAGTTGCAAAAAAAGTTATATCTATAAAAAAGTATTTTTATTTTACAATTAAATATTTATTTTTAAAAAAAATTGTGATAAAAAAAAGTATTTATTAACTTCCAAAAGTTCATTTAATATAGCCCTAAGAGGTGGTTTAGTGGTCTAATAATTAAAGCTGATCTTTAGACAGGAACAAGAAAAGAACTTATGGCCCAAGGTTTAACTCTCAAAAAACCACATAATCAATTCAGGCTTGCTGCTATCTCATCCATAAGCCTATTCGGCCCCGTCAATATAATCCTGATCTGCACAAGATTAAGATTAAAGTTAATAGCTCAAACCGTGGACAATGTTTCACTTGGATCAGCTATGAGATGATAATGCTCTCTCTTTTTGTTGAAAAAAGCTCAAACTAGCCTATAATGACTAGAATTCGAGTTAGTTTGTAAAATATGGGGTAACAGGCATCAATTTTCTATGTAATTTTATTTAAAAAATTTATATTTTAAAATTTTCATAGAAAGTATCTTTAATTCGGGGTGACATAAAAAATTCTGTACATATAATAATTTATGTAGACAACCACAAAGATATTATATGTTAAGATATTATTTTTTATTTTATTAGTTTAAATATAACATTATTTATATTAAGGATATAGTAATATTTAATATTAAAGAATAAAAATATACTTATTAATTATTAATAATATATCTATTAATTTAATATGATAGTAAATGAAATATTTTATTTATTATATAATAATACTAATAAATAAAATGATTATTTTCTCATTTGTGTTTACGATCCATATTTTGATAAGTAACTAATACTTTATCGATTTTATTGTTAATAAATAAAATTATAAAATATTATTATTTTATTGATTTATCATATTTAGATATCATTACTTATATCAAAAGGTATAATTAATTATTTAATGTGTGACGTTGGCTAGATTTGTGGTAGGTCTGTTGGACTAGTCTCAACTTGCAAAAATAAATACCATTAAGTCGAAGGGTTTTAGTAGAGACAACTTGAGACTCAAGTTAGTAAAGCTGAAGATTACTAAATGTTAGAGTATTTCGCATTGACTAAATATGAAAATATTAAAGAGTTTATAAGTGATAAGGACTAATTATTTAAATGATTAGTTTTAGTCATTTTGGTAATAGTTGACTAAAGCTCAATTCTTGTTAGTGAATTCTCCATTTTGCCGATATTAAAAATTTTAATATGGTATCAGAGCAAGTTTGGTTCGGATTATTAATTTCCTGATTGTTCATCTGGATATTTAATTCCAGAGGCCCGGTTCAGTTACCATTTCGTTTTTTTCAAGTGACAATTAGATGTTTAGTCTTTATTGTACTTAAGGGGAAGTGTTAGAGTATCCCATATTGACTAAACATGAAAATGTTAAAGGGTTTGTAAATGGTAAGGGTCAACTATTGTTCATCTGGATGTTTAATTCCAGAGGCATGGTTCAGTTACCATTTCGTTTGTTTTAAGTGACAACTAGATGTTCAGTCTTTATTGCACTTAAGGGAAAGTGTTAGAGTATTACATATTGACTAAACATGAAAATGTTAAAGGGTTTATAAATAGTAAGGGTCAACTATTCAAATGACTAGTTCTGGTTATTTTGACAATATGTTAAGGGAAAATTAGTAATTGATGTATAGAGAGATATAGATACCAACTCTTTCAGCCACTAGAATTATGGACAATTAAAAGACTGAGCTTTTTAGCAAGTTCTTTAGGAAAGCCTCCTAACCTCTGTTTGGTTGAGTTTATTAGTAAAGTTTTTGTTAGTAGAGCTTTTTCCTGTTGATATTTTATGAGAACTTTTCTAAGAAACCAGTTGACTATTTGGCTGTCATTTAAAAAAGAATTTTTTTGAAAGCGCTTTATATAGTAGACTATTTAATAATATAAAAATAAAACACACTTTTAATTTTAACTATATTTTATTTTGTAATAAAAATTATTTATGTATATAAATGTTATTTAAAGTATATTAAACAATATGCAAAACACAATATATTAATTATTATATAGTTTTAAACCATACGAAATATAAATGAAAATATATCTAACCAAATCTTTTATATGGATTATAACATAGGTAAAACTAATATCAAAAATAAATATTAAAATATATAAAAAGCCAAATAATATTATATAAATCCTAAAATAAATATTCAAGTTGAGTAAATAGTTAAATACATAATAAATTATACATTTTATTATAATACAAGAAGATTTGCATACCAAATTGTACGTTATAAAACAACTACGCAAAAGATTAGAGAAGATGGGTTTGCAAGATAAACGTGAAGTTGAGTTTGTAGGTATTGTGGGAACTATGTGCAAAACACAAGGGCAAAAGGAACTAAATATAGACTCATTAATTGATCTAAAAAATATACCCGAAAAAGTCATTTTGAGAGACATTTTTTAGAAGCTCCAAATTTGAGCTTCTTAAAAAGTTATATTTTGGTTGTCAAAAAAGCTATATCTATTCAGAAGTCATTTTTATTTTACAGCCAAACACTTATTTTTCTTTGAAAAGGCTTTTGTGGTAGAGAAAAGTTCTTATTGACCTTCCAAAAGTCCATTCAAACAGTCACTTAGTATAGATACACAAACATCTAGAATGGAGCGAATTGAGTATGCAAAAATCTATCTAAAGGTTAAAAGGAATGCTATATTACCTGATCATTTACCAATTCTCAAATTGAGTGAAACAAGGGAGATTGAAAAATCTAAAATTAAGGTGACATAGTCTTGAAAACCTCATAATTCAACCAAGAAATGAATTCCTACAGGTAAACTTTTTCAAATTGGATGGTAAGATGAATTATTGGGGGTTGATTCTTCTCCGGTGGATAATGATGAGGTTGTAGGAGCACAAATTGTTGCTAATGAGATTCTAGATAACTCAGCAATTAAAACCCCAAATACTAAAGGTTGGAAGCCCAATATAGCACCTAGGCACACCTCTCCGAATGGTCTGAAGAAGTGCATCACTTCACCTCACAATATTTAGAGCATTGTCGGATAGATTGTAACATCCCCTCACCAATTGGAAAGGGTATTTTGGTCATTTTGAATGGGATAGAATCATTGAAAGTGTTTATG
>JANSVA010000008.1:7996531-8016531 GCA_025504915.1 Erythroxylum reticulatum | reverse complement strand
CTCCCTTATCTTAGGATATGTATCGGAATGACCTACAGGCGTCCCGGTGCGTACCCTAGGGTAATGGGGTGTTACATAGATTGGGTCAATATGTTGACTCCATTAGCAACTGTTAGGAAAAATGAGAATTCTAAGGTTAGGTTGGAGTATAAAGAACAAACAACAATGATAAACTCCAGTGATGGTGTGGCAAGCTGGGGGACTAGGAATATCATCTCTTAAAATGCAGAATAGAAAATAATTTCCCCTCAGAAAAGCAATCTAGATTTGACAACAGAGGATTGTAATTCTCTATCAGCTGCAGACCAAATTCCTGACGTTTCAGGAGATTTTTATGTGCAGTTAAAAGCTGCAAAACAATAGGGGATTAAACGACCCTCATAAACAGGAAAATGTATCTTGGCATACAACATCCAACCAAATTTTTCTATAATGATGAAGTATAAATGGTGTTTGTAATTAGTTATTCTTGTGGACAAATATTGTCGTACTTAAGGATTTGGTTTGTCATATTGTCAATATGATGATGGAAGCGAGTCGAGATTGAAGGGATTTCATGAAGCGGATCGAGTAAAACTTTTTTTAAATCCAATAACAACAAGGACGTTTCTATTATTGCTAATTCTTATTGTATTTTGTTTGCATCACAATCAAGTTTATATTACTACAAGAGGAATTGTTAAACCATACCTTTGGTCTCTAACGAAGCTATATTCCTCTTCGGTTCACCTTGAATCCGAAACAAAAAGGACGCCGAGTTCGTGCTAGCGTTCTCTTCGTTCACGCCTAACTTCGTCACCTGTTTTTTAATCGATTACTCAATCGATAATTGTTTTATCAAATTATGAGAGAAAGCAATGGCTAACAAGAACAAAACCTATATCCAAGTCTGACCAGATGTAAAAAATTCGTATAGCCTCAAAATATTCTTTAAATTCCCACAGCATTTATGGCAATTAAATCAAGAATCAAGAACAATTTTGAAACATCATGCTTAATTCCTGACCTTTCAGTATTGGAACAGTGATAACTTCTTCTAGCAAACTCCAAATGACCTGAAACCTTCACCATTAGATTCTACACTTCAAGGACTACAAAATTGATAGGTCATTTGTCCAGAATGCTTATCGTTTGTCCTTTAAAATTCCTGTTTAAAATTACCTTAAAATCTGTCGCGAATTTGATGGCCATAATAATACGTTTATTCTCTCTCTTCATTTCTTAAAATAAATTCTTTTGGGCTTGGGCTATAAATAATTTTATATTTCATGAAATTTATATTGTCCTCATAATATACATTTCAAATAAATTTGTTTCCCGTCTAGGCTGTCACATCATGTGACAATATTTTAACATGTACCTTTATTTCATCAACATAAAATCTTATACACTGAAAATATATTTTCTTGTTTCCCGTTCAGTTGGTATGAACTATATTGAAAATCTATGTTGTGTTGGCAATGAAATATAATATTTTATTTCATAAACTGTAAGTGTTATTCTAGCTATATATTACAGCCACCCAAACAACATAGATGTTTAGTAAACCTTTTATATAACACAATCCTTCTAGTAATGTTATCATTAACATTTCTTGTGTCTATTCCTTGCCTTATGATATTATGATTAATATACAAAATAGAACTGTGTCATCTTTGTATTGTAATCATTTCTTAGTCTCCATTAAGTAAATTATAAATTATAACTAAACCTCAGTTATACTGGATTTATTTATAATTCTACTTTACCAAGGGGCCCATAAAATATCATTACTCATTATTAATGGGTGGCAATGATGCTATCTACATGTATCTTTTTCTGCATAAGTTATATATAAAGAACTATTATTTTTATCACCACTTGTTATAAGCAGCTTTTAATAATAATTAGGTTCTACATTCCTCATGTGAAAAAAATATGTATCAATCTTAGAATCAAAGACACGATAAAAACATTAATGACGCAAATACAATCCATATAATGTTTTATCTATTAGGTTTGTTCAATGTATGAAACTTTTCATATATTCACGTTATTAAATGATAATCCTTTATCAACGTTTACAGAACTACAACATATTTTTAATCAACACGACAATTATGGCATATAAGTGTTCCTGTTAATATCTAAGACCTGTGAATATTTTAGAATTGAATATTCATATATTTAGAGTTCTGCGGTTCAAGACCAAGTGCGTCTTCTTGAATATTTCTAAATAAATATAAAACTCATGGAACAAAATATAAATAACATTCAATTCATAAATATAACATATAAAAGTAATCATCTTAGATAACTTTTAGAATACAAATCTAACATGGATGCCTATAGATTATCTCTATTCTCATAGCTCTAATTTGGAAATACTAGCATCTTCGATGTGTAGATGGGAGAGGTCTTTTACCTCCTTTACAGTCGACTTACCTTGGATAAGTAATGACGTCAGTCTTACTACGTCATTGTTCCAATTAGTTTTGTTTGTATTGTGTAATGTGTTGTCAGTTTGTTGTAGGAGACTAAGGAGGGTATTTTTATTCTCGTAACGTTGTACTTCATCTTTAATTTATCAATCTAATTTTTTTAATTTTAAAAAAAGTTTATAAAAAATTGTTGGACCTTTAGACCAACTCTAAGTTTGATGCGTAGACTTATTAATAATGTGTTATTTATCCTAAAATATTCCACTGAAACTTAGATTCCCAAGAATGAAACTTTTAATACTTGGATTTATAAATATGAGGTTTAAATTAAAAAAAGTGCCTTTCAGACCTCTCTTTTTCTTTTTGAAAAGTAAGTCAGTCCAAAAGTGTTTGTTAATTGGTCAACAATGTACATTATATGTTTGCGAAAGGGTAAGTGTAGCATAATCCAAGAATGGTTCTCGAATAATAATGATAAATACCGACATAAATTGATAACATATTCGATAACCTTATCTCTAACGTGCATACTTATGGTAGAGTGACAACCGCTTCAACTAACTCATCTTTGACTTTCCTTTGATTTACGAAGAATCGTCTCTTCAAAACTTCACCCATTTCCATATTTAACAGGCCTACATAAGGTTGGATAAGGATTTGATAGGAATCTTCCGTCATAAACTTTACTAGGAATATTCTCTAGTAATATTTTTTGTGGAATACAATTGTCACATCAAAGACGTTCCTGTTATCTATAAGGAGTCAAAGTATTTAAAATCTTAACCTTTGGTTTAGGCCAGTCTCATCCATCAATCCCTCTATACAAGGGAATATGTATATAGGATGCTCACTTTTGCCATCTTAGAGAGTTGTTATTCCATGCATGCTTGTCTTCTTGAGCCAATTTCAATGTTAAAGTGATCAACAAACCTATCTTTTTTTAGCAGGTACGTCTTAGAGTTGTTATTCCATGCATGCTTGTCTTCTTGAGACAATTTCAATGTTAAAGTGATCAACAAACCTATCTTTTTTTAGCAGGTATAATTTTGAATTTTCTAAGTTATAAAGAGTAGCAGGGATAACACGAGTAGTTTAAGGATAGAAATAAGTAGTTATAATAGTTCTGGTTCAGGTAGTTGCAGACATATAGGATCAATAACCTTCAATTGTATGAACCACAACCACATGTCTCTCATGTCTGCACAAACCCCCTTGGCATCACCTATAGTAGTTACCTAAGAAGCACAAACACGAACACGGGATACGACATGGACACGAATATGGACACAGGGACACACCAACTTTTAAAATTTGGTGGACACAGACATGACATATATATATATATATATTATAAAATTTAGAATTAAGAAAAAAATTCAGAATTTATAATATAATATATATTGATTGATGTGTTTAAAAATTTCCAATATCTTAATAGTTCATACATATTTGGAAACACACGACTCTGTACACGGATTTTAGAGTCGTGTGTTTCCATTACACACGACTCTGAAAATTGCCACAAGGAAATTGTGTGTTTCCATTACACACGACTCTCATGTACAAGTGCACAACGTTCAAAGAACGGCAGCACCACAGAGGAACCTGAACGTAAAGTTAGGGTAGCATCACAAAGAAGGGCGTTAACAAACCTGAATGACGTTATGAAAATAGTGTTGTATGAAGAACAAGCAAAACGTGAAGGAGCAGATGGCTAGAAAACAAGGAGAGACGTGCAACAGAAAATTTGTGAAAAAACAAGGAGGAGCGACGATTGGAAAATCACGAGAATTTGAGAAGTTGTAACAATTATATCTTTCTTAATAAGGAAGACTACCCATGTCAACTAAATACATTTTTTAATAATTCATAAAAATGTTACGAGTAATATTAAGACGTGTCTGAACTGTTTCCAATCGTGTCCGAACCGTCTCCAGTCATGTCTGAACAGTGTCCGAGTCGATAAAAATGATTTTTTTATTCCGACACATACGAACACGTATCCGACAAGTGTCCACCGTGTGTCCGTGTCGGACACATGTCGGAGACACTGACACGACTCCATTTGGCCGTGTTCGTGCTACATAGGTAGTTACTAGTTACCCTTTCTTTCAGAGTGTCATCTAAGCCTAATTGAGTTAGGTTTGGTAAGAGGCTCTAAGTCTAAAAGTCATCGTTAGATTCCAAGCTTTTTCGAGAATTTTAAAGTACGCTACGTCCTAATAAGTTATGCAGGATTAAATAATTTAAATTCAAGGAGATGAGGGACAAGTTTCACACCCTTAAGTTTATCTCACTCAGGATTCCCAAAAATAACGAGTGAGCATTTTACCCCAGGCTTAGAGAGGTGAGGTTTTATTATGAGGCCTTCAAGTATGGTCTTCAGCTCCTCTTTACCCTACTATTGAGAAGAAGATATTACATGCAATAAGCCCGATTCCAAGCCCATTACGATTGCATGCTTTGAATTTTGTTAATTAGGTTCATCGTCACTTGTCATATCAAAAAGGTTCCCTAGAGCCTTAAATTGTTCAAGTATCTGCATCATTTTATATATATGGGGACTCAAAGTGGGTAGTAAAACACTAAAGCACAAGGTATGTGTATCAGATGCTTTGGAGACTCAAAGTGGGTAGTAAAACACTAAAGCACAAGGTATGTGTAGGAGATGCTTACCTTACTAAAGTGACCATAAATCATCTTTTTCTCAAATACAAAAGGCCTGTGGCCCTCTGGAGTTGTATAGAGGGGGCCTATACGAGAGATTTTCCCACTGGGAATGGGACAATACATCCTTAAAGTTCTCATCCTATAAACTTGTAGATTTAACCATCCCTTTTCTACCCTAAGAGAAACTTTTGAGCAAATAAAGCCTGATTCTAATTTAAGAGTATCTTGTGAAGAAGATCATCTGTGTAAGTTTTTTTTCTTTTTTTTGTCATTTAATGATTTTAAGTATCATACTAACATCTATGTTGTATTGTGCCAACCGTGAATATTATGAAGATGCTAGACAAAGTTAAGGCAAGCGAGTAGAGAGGCCTGCCAACATGATCTTCCGGGGAAAGAAAGAAAAAAAAGGTGAACCATATTAATAAGGTCACTGTCATCGAGTCATCTATTGCAACCACCATTATCTCTTTACTTTCTCGGCCTTCTCATTCGTGCTCTTCTTAATAGGTTATAGAACGTGTTCATCCTCCTCATTCAAAATAGTTTTATAAGGAAGAAGAATATTTGTTCCTAAACTTTAATTTTAAGTAGAATAATACAATCTTTAGTGAGGTTGGATCTCAGTTGGTCCATAGGATAGTCCTTCCCAGTGTAAAGCCCACACAAAGGGAAAAACAAACAGCCTAACATAATAACTAACTCAATCCATAAAATAATTAAACTGAGGAGCATAAATAGAAGCCAATAATTGAGAAATTAAACATTCAACCAAAATCAATTTATCTTCTTCATATATTCTTCTCAATTTTTCTTACTGGTAGGTGTTTAATAGACCATCATTTTCCTGCATGTGAAACTTTTCTCATGTATTCCTTCATTTTGTTTGTTTTGAAGTAAATTGTGAGAAAATTGTGGGAGTTAACAACCTTAAAGTTCATTAGAAAGACATAGACTTCACATAGGTAAAATTTTAACAACAATATATATGCCTCTTTGAGTTTTAGTCATCGTACACTAGTTTATAGTGATAGTTATATTGTATATTGTAATTGTTTGGGACAACAAATTAAAGTCATGAGAAAAATAACAATGGAAAAAGGTGGTGGAAAATGAGAAAAAAGAAGTAGGAGAAAAGGGGAGGTTGAAGAAGAAGACAAGTTTGAAATTTTAAGTTGTATTAAAGGGCAAAATAGGAAATATAAAAATTTAATGGTAGAAATAGAATTTAATTCCAAGAAGGGAATTTTTGTATTAATAAAAATAAATGAGGGTAAAATAGGATTGTTAATAGTTAAGAGTATTTTAGTAATTATAGTGGTTAACTTAAGTAAGATTTTTTTTATAGTTAAGAATAAAGTGGAAAAGGAAATAATGTTAGATTATTAAGTGTAACTGAATTAAAAAATTTTCTTAAATTAGTCTAATAAAATTTTGTAATGTCTAGGTCTGAAAGTTATATTAAGGAATAAACTGGACTATCATTTAGTTGAGCATGAAATTCAGTTAAAAATAACCTTAGATTATACTCTTAGAATATTGTACGATTATTGAAACTTTAAACTTTTGTTATTAATAAATTATTTTATGGAAAATCACATTTTAAATTAGTCATTAATTAAATTAATGACTGTTATTTACATATATGAATTATGTTTTTTTACTTCACAAATAATTAACAAAGTATAAGTTGTTTTACTTTTATATTTTGTTACGTATTATGAGGTGTTTCAATTGTTAATTCAGCAAAAAATATGTTAATTAAATAGAGATTGAATTATAATAAATTATGAATAAATAGTGTAAATCGTGAATCTATGGCTTGCCTAACTTACGTTACATTTGATGGTCATAGATTGATAAGTTGGTTAAATATGAGCGATGACTAGGTATTTGTCCGTGGAGTAGGTACCAGGACATCTTGAGTCCCAAGAATGCCCTGTATCGATGGCTAAGTACCAGAATGTCCTAAGTCTTGGGATATCCTACATCAATAGCTAGGTACTTATGCGATACTAGGGCACAAATTAAATTGAGTTGAGATACCTTACCGATATTTATATTTTATCTAATTACATTTTCAGGTAGTAAGAGATTATGATAAGTAGATATGAGTTGACACATCATTGAATATAAACCAAATAAGTTACAGGACTTAGGTAATTTAGTTAATTATGACATTAAACATAAATGATAGTAATAAAATAATAGTCAACATACCCAATGCTAGGCTCCTTACTTTACGAGAGTTTGGGGAGGGTTATAATGTGCTTAATATTCTCTTTGTATTTTTTTAACATCAGTCTTAATTATTTCTATGGTAAAATTTTAGATGTTTGTTAATTGTTCAGATACGCTGAGTAATGTTATATATTTTCGTATTATATGTTTGTTTTAATCACTTGACTAATTTCTATATACATATTGAGCTATTTAATTTTAAGATACGATTAATTACTCTTACTGAATAAGTAACTTACCCTTTACAGATTTTTTTTTTTAGATAGAGAGATTGTTGATAACTCTGGTATACGTGATCGATAGAATAGAGTTTCGGTGGGTCAGTAGATTAAATTGAATAAAATTGTTTTATTGTATATACTTTGGGACAGATCAGCTTGTAAAGATAAATTTTTGTGACTGATTAATTTTTTTTAGAACTAATTAGGATTTTGGTAATTAATATTATACTTTGGGAACAATTTGGATAACGTTATGCCCAAACTCAGTTGCCATCTCTAATCTAAAGTTCGTTTAGGC
This sequence comes from Erythroxylum reticulatum, assembly GCA_025504915.1. Classification (NCBI taxonomy): domain Eukaryota; kingdom Viridiplantae; phylum Streptophyta; class Magnoliopsida; order Malpighiales; family Erythroxylaceae; genus Erythroxylum; species Erythroxylum reticulatum. The sequence goes on along the minus strand of JANSVA010000008.1, from coordinate 8,008,681 downwards.
TTGAGGTTACGTAAAGTCCCATAAGAATAGGATTAAGCCTAATTATTTTTTAATTAAAAATATATAAATGATGTCGTTTTGTTGAAAATGACATTATTTTTAGTTGAAATTTTTAAATTTCAAGTTGGACAGTCCAAGTCTGATTTCAAACTTAGCCCGAATTTTAAAAATTAAAAAATTGATAATAACTTAAAGACTGGTCAACTCGAATCAATTGTTTTAATTTTAAACTCGGTCTGAGTTTAGGTAAAAGTATCATCCCTACTTTTAACTTTTTTTTGATAAACTAATAAAGAAAAGGATATGGGAATGGGTTTCAATGCACTCATTTAGGCTTAACATGTTAACTTGATTTTAATTTATTGGTTATTAAATAATTTATTATCAATACATAAATTTATAAATTATTGTGTATGTTCAAAGTTCTATTTAATGTACATTTAAACAAACAAGACACGGTAGTAAACAGATTTCCCAAGTTCAATGTTGCAATGCCATAAGACCAAACTGTTGGTTAAAACCTACGCATAAGTACAGACTTTTATTGGAAGTGCATTGTGTAGTTGGAAGTTTGATACTGTAAGATCAGTTAGTTTATCAATTAGATGCAAAGTTAGTTTTCTACGATGATTACTGAAGATGCCTACATACAGCCGTTTGGTTTTTACTTTTTTATCAATTAGATGCAAAGTTAGTTTTCTACGATGATTACTGAAGATGCCTACATACAGCCGTTTGATTTTTACTTTTCTTTTTCTTCTTATAATTGCAGGGCTCGATGTAGGTCACTCTTACTACGTAGGAGAGGGTAAATGCTGGCCTACCAAAGCTGATTCTTTTTATGATGATTATTGAGGTTTTGAAACCCCTCTCACGGCTTGAATTTAGTTATAAGATTTTTAATAAAATAAAAACATAATATACTACACAGAATTATGAGTAAAATGTTGTAATTGCTATTAAACTATAGTACACAATTATATTTAAACAATATTAGTTAAAGTTACATTTTAATAATTGAAAGATTACTTCATTTTTCAATGAAAATCAATTTGTTAACTACAATTATAAATATAATTATTAAATCATACAAACTTTTTACTTCAATTCAAACTATACTACTTATTTAGAAAATAAAAGTAAGACATACTGGCAATATTAAGCTCTCTTGGAATGATCGAGTTAGTAATATAGAGGGACATGAGGTCAAAAGATTTTGTGTTCGATTCTTCTTACTTACCTTCTTTTGATCAAATCTATCATTTAGGTCTTGTCTTGTAAAGAATATTTGATTGGCATAATTTACAAATTATTATGTGAATCTGGAAATTTTTACAATATGTATCTAAAAATTAATGATTACAAATTTCTTAGTAAAAAAAAAAAAGCCTGTTTAACATTTTAAAACATAAATATGTTTACCTTTTCACGTACAACAATTAGTGACCATAAGCTTAAGTTTGGCACGATTTTTAATATGCGTGCTCGATCAATATGCTTTTGTAGTTATTATATGGAAAATGTAACTCATCGACTTTAAAGTTACCGCACTATCAAAGCACATTCATGACTTGAAGCAACGTCGTCAACACAGTAATCAAGATCTGACTGGGGGAACCTCCATCAACAGTCGAGTTCACATGGCAGCACCCGGCTTCTCCGTTCACATCACATCACATCACATCAGAATACGCATTGCATGGGATTGGGCTCTAAAGGACGAACATTCAGAGACTGACAAGTCAACAAGACTTTTTCAATAGATAAAAGTTCTTGCCGAGCAAACAGCCAAAACTAAAGCCAAGGTGAAAATAGATTTGTCTGAGACTTGCAGACATGACGTTCAAGAATCAATGTGCGAAACCCAATTCACATAAAAGAATTATTTCGTTTAAAACCTTCGCAGAATCCAACCTTTAGCAAATAGCAAATACCCTTTTCTTAATGTTAAATATTCTTCTACTGCCAAGTGAAAGATTCAAATCTTTCGAAAGAAAAGCATAGTCTCCATCTAAATTATAATACTCCGTGCACGACAAACCAGCATTGACTAGTGGCTCCCCACCGTTTTCTATCAAAACATCACTTTTTTAGTGCATTAAGAGGGCATTATAATCCATCATCCAGGCGCATATGATTGCCTATTGATCATTAATTACTAAGGTGTAAGGCTCAACCTTTAAAGAACACAAAAAGAGAAAACTTTCATGATCTTGCCTACCACCAAGTGCTTAATGAATGAAAATACATAACCCATAGCAAAATTTAGTATTATGCTACAGCAGTGCAGTGCGTAATCTGGACTCTGCCTATTCCTAATTAGGATGCGATTATAAACAAGGCATCCAAAATGTTGTGAAGTGCTTTCATCATTCATATAATTTCTTGTCACTAAGGTTTTAACCAGACAACAAAACCCATGCCATACGAGTGTGTGTTAAAAGCCTATGAAGACGGGTAACAGCTGTCGGCATGTCCAAAAAGGTTGACTATTTTGTACATTTGATTACATTCGTCTTTGAAGTCTTCTAGACTTTGCCAGGACCATCATGCATACAATGGCCATATCAAGCTATTTGTGGCGTTATCACCCTGTCATTCAACTCAAGCACGACAGACCTCAGTGTTTGTAAATAGTGAGTAGTCCCATTTGGCGAGACAAGATTCTTTCACTTATCCTTATATAGATTTCTTTGCGTACGGGTTCTCTTCCGTCACCAACTCTCTCGCATTTCTCTTATCTTGCATCACTTTACCCCTTTTGAGTGTTGAACATATGTTGAATTTCAGAACCATGAAGAGGAGCCTCCATTACAGTGTTACTTTGCTCCTCCTCGTTTTACTAATTTGTTCCTCAAGGTTGGTAGCTGCCCGTTTCATGGCAACAAAACAAGGTATATCACTTCACTCTTTGTTTCTTTCGGTGTAAACGTCCTCTCATTTTGAGTTAAGAGTTTTCTCATATACTAAAAGTTCCAAAAATTTTCAGGTCATGGAAGCTTAGACCTCGAGAAAATCAACAGAAGTGGGGACTCTTTTGTGGATATAGAGGTCAGTATCTTCTTTTCTCTGCCTTGCAATTTCATGAAGAGAAATTACAGCAGGTAGTTGATTCTGGTTTTGATAATGTGATTACAGGAACTAATGGGGTCGGAGATATGCGAAAGTGGGGACGAGGAATGCCTTAAACGAAGAATGACATCAGAAGCTCACTTGGATTATGTCTACACCGAGCACCAAAAGCCCTGATTACAAAACTAATCAAAATAGGCCTGCCGAGATTTATAGAAATTGTTCTCAAAATGGCGATTATATGGGAAATCAGCTACGATGAAGACAAATCTTCTTCTCTTTCACCCTTGATACTGTAATTGTTATAGAAACCAAAGTGTTTGCATAATGTATGACTTTTGTTTTATGCCTCTTTATCTGGGTTGATGAGTCTAATGATCATTGCCAATCCTCTTAGTACCATACGCAAATGAAAGCGGAGAAGAAGGTATAGGAAAGCAAGGGTCGGGAGACAGAACCATATCAAAGAAGTTGCAAACATATATGCCAAGGGCCTTGGAGTCAGATTGACGTGGTCAAGTGTTGGTAGTTGCGTTTCAGATTACACATAAAAGCAATTTAATAAGACAGTTGATAACTTCTGCTCAGTAAATTCAGTGACAGGTTGCAACAGTATTCGGAGTTTTTTTATGGCATTATCAGTATTTAATGAGCACCCCAGATCTTAAGCTTAGATACCTTCGTTGATTATTGTAGAACCTTTAACTCATTTCGTTCACTAGCTTCTTTGGGAACAGCTTTGTGGGCACATGCTCTTCTTTGTATCTGCCCCATAACCTTAGCTGAAATGGCTTAAAAGTTCGAAGATGGACCAAATTGAAGACTGAACACGAACGTGCTCCTGAAGTTACGCTTATTTTAGGTAGGAATTGCAGCTTTAGTATGCTGATCAATTCGTAAAGCTAACAAGGAATTGGAGAGAATTAGTGAAGGTCTCTGACCTTCTAATACTGAAAGCCAAATCCGAATTATGGTACCTGAATGCAATTGCAGCTGTATGATAGTGCTAATTTCAGTTCTTACTGCAATACTATTGATATTAACAGTATGTCGTTGAGAAAGAATAGAAAGGAAACATCCTTACTCTTTTTAATCGATTCACGTTCCCCCGAATGAAAGGTATTTCTAAACTATAAAATGTAACTCCAGATGTTTTTGCAGTTAATGGATGACAATCATAGCATACATAAATTAATTGTGATCGCAGAATATTTTTTCATGCTTATATAATAATCATAATCATAATTATAATAATCATGCTTAAACGGTGGAACTCTAGTTTATTACGTGACTACACAATTATTTATTTTTCATCTAGGCCACCTTGTATGCTTTCTGCAGAAAGGGCATACATACACATTTCTACTAGAATTGATAACGGACTTCAATTCTTTCTTTTGGACCACGCGTTATTAGCCAACCAACAATGAAAAGCGAGAACACAATGATGAATTTTGACCTATAACATTGTCTTTTTGGTTTGTTAGTGATAGATTCCAAACAGAATTTTTAAGAAATAAAAAACATTTCTGCTTAACCAGAGAAAGACCACAGATATTTTATTAAATAAGCTTGCACACCGAATGAGAATAAATACCGAACAAACACGACTACTTTTCCTCAACTCAAGATAACAAATCTTATCTGAAGAATCTTTAAACACTCTAGGGAATGTATTTTTGGTAAAGCAATCGAATCCACATTAAATGGTTCTTCTTATTTCAGTAAAGGAGAAACAGATGGTATATATATCATCATTGTCTGCTTATACAAAACGACAATAACTATTACATAAAGCGCGGAGCAACTAAAATTTATACAACACAATACATCAGTACACCATACAAAAGAAGACGTTATTCTACACAATAAATACAATTACAGAAATATTTTACAGCCCTTCCTCAAGGTGGTGCTTGGTGCCAATCACACAAGCCTAACTTAGACAGCAAAAAAGAAAAAACCGAAGCTGACAAAACCTTAGTAAACTTATCTGCTAATTGAAGCTTTGAAGGAATATGCTGAGGAAGAATGAAGCCTTCTTTATACTTATCTCGAACCAGATGACAATCAATTTCTAAATACTTAGTCCTTTCATAAAAAATAGGATTAGCAGTAATATGAACAGCAGCCAAATTGTCACACCATAAAGGAATGAGAAATGAAATGGACACCCTAAAATCAGCCACAAATAGGAAATCTATTGCAATTCACAAACTGTAGTGGAGAGACTACGATATTTAGCCTCCATGGAAGACCGAAAAACAGTGGATTATTTCTTAGTCTTCCAAAAAATCATAGCATCACCCAAAAATACATAAAATCTTGTTAAGGATCGTCTACTAAAGGGGCATGCAGCCCAGTCTGCAGCACAAAATGCTTGTAATGAACAAGAATTGTTATAAGAAAAGAATAAACCTATAGATGGAGACTGCTATAAATACTTGAGCACATGAATGGTAGCCATCCAATGCTACTCAATAGGAGCCTGAACAAACTGACTCAACTGTTGATTCTCATGTGTGATATCAAGTTGTGTGAAACCAAGATAAAGGAGACGCCTAACCAGCCTCCGATATCTATCTGGATTCATCAATAAAGGAGAGCTAGCATCATCAAAATGACAGTTAGGAGATAAAGGAGTAGCTGCCCCTTGTGAACAAGTCAACCCTACATCCTTGAGAATATCCAACACATATTTTCGCTGATTCACATACAAGCCAGTATCAGACCTAGCAAGTTCCAATTCAAGAAAATATTTTGCAGATCCCATATCTTTAATAGTAAAATGTTCTTGTAAAAATTGTTTGACTTGTTGAATATAAGTCTCTATAGGACCCATGATTAACATATCATCAACATACATAACAAGTGCAATATAACCATTCCCTTCGGTTTTAATAAAGAGACATGGATTACGAGTAGATTGCAGAAAACCTTGCTTACAAAGAGAAACAGTAAGCTCATGATTTCATTGTCGTGAGGCTTGCTTAAGACCTTATAAAGACCTCCTTAAACGACACACTTGATTATGACCATCCTTGGAATATCCTTAAGGAAGTAACATGTACAACTCCTCATCAATATACCCATGCAAAAAAGCATTATTTATGTCTAACTGATGTAAAGGTCATCCTTTGGCAGCAGCAATAACTATAAAAAGTCTCACAGTAACGATTTTAACTATTGGAGAAAAACAATCAGTGTAATTAACTCCTTCAATTTGATTAAAGTCTTTTGCAACTAACCTAGCCTTATATCTATCAACAGTCCCATCAAGTTTGAGTTTAACTGTATAAACCCGTTTAGAACCTATAGCCTTCTTACCCTTCGGTAAAACAGCAAGGTCCGAAGTGTGATTATCATCAAGGGCTGTCAACCTAGCCTCCATAGCATTTAACCAATTCGAATTAGTTTAAGCTTGCTCAAAAGAACTAGATTCTTCAATAGTAGACACGTTTGCTAAAAAAGAATGATAAGCTGAGGTAATGTGTGAGGAGAGTACAAATGGATATGTGTGAGGTGTATGAGAAGAATCAGACATATTAGGGAAAATAGAATGAGCAATATCAGTAACAGATGCATGTGAAACAAAATCAATCAACCAATTAGGTCATTGGGTCACACGAGTACTCCTACGAATAGAAGCTGGACTCTGTACAAGATCAGTGGAACAAGTAGTATCAAAAGAAGATGGGACTGAAGAATCAGAAGAAACAATATTAAGAGTTTCATTGGATGATGATTCTCGAGACACAACAGGTGTTAAGACATTTGGATTATGCAAAGGAATAATTTCTAAATCCGAAAAGATGGACTGAAAAGGAAATATATTATCATAGAAAACAATATCCCTAAAAATGAAAATATGATGGCTTTGCAAATCATAAAGTTTGTAAGCCTTTTGTCCTGAAGAATAACGAAGAAAAACAAATTTGAAAGCCCTAGGAGCAAATTTATCTTAGAGGCACAACATAGGCAACCAAAATTCCTTAAAAAATGATAATCGAGTTCCATTTGGAAAAGAACATAATAAGGTGACTTCTAGTTAAGAACATGAGTTGGAAGCCTATTTATGATATATGTAGCTGTTAAAATGGAATCTTCCCAAAAATGTTTTGGTAAATGGGACTAAAACATAAGAGCTCTAGAAGTTTATAACAAATGCCTATGTTTTCGTTCAACAATTCCATTTTGTTGTGGAGTGTAAGGATAAGTTTTCTGATGTATAATTTCATAGTTGGCAAATATTTCCTGACAACTATGACCCAAGAATTTTGTCCCAATGTCTGTTCTAATGACTTTGATTGTCGCATGAAATTGATTTCTAACATGTTTAAGGAAGTTTTCTCAGAAGGTAGAAGTTTGACTTTTGTGTTCGAGTAAATAGGTCCAAGTTGTTCTAGAAAAATCTACTATGGTGAAAATGTAGTGAGCTCCACTAATTGACCCTGCTTATAAGACCCCAAAGATCCATATGCAACATTTCAAAACATGCAAAGGTACTAATACTGCTCTTAGGAAAAGGAAGTATGGTTTGTTTTGAAAAATGACATATATGACACGATTGCTCAGAAAAATTCATATTATTGAAAGAATCTTGCAACTGTTTCATTAAAGTGAGGGATGGGTGGTCCAGTCTTTGGTGCCAAAAACCATCAACAACAGAATTATGACAATGTATTGGCTTATGGATAATATTATCTAAATGTGTGATGTAAGACAAAATGTTATTTTTGTGAAAAGAATATTTGTCAAGAACATAGAATCCCACAATTACCTTTCCAATTGCTAAGACCTCATTAGTCACAAGGTCCTACAGAACACAAAAGGTTGCATAAAAGGTAAATTTGGTAGGAGATTGGCAAGCAAGTTTGTTCACAGAAAGTAGGTTATATTTGAATGAAGGTATATGCAAAGAGACGACAAACTAAGATTATCATAAAGGATAATATCCCCTGTGAAATCTGTTGTCTTAACTGTGCCATCTGGTAGGTGAATAGGAGTATATTTAGCAACAGTTTTAGGTTTAGCAAACAAATTAAGATCATGACATATATGATTTGAAGCACCTGTGTATATTATCCAAGAACCACATTCAATTGAACTAACTGATCTAAAAGAATGATTTAGAATGCTACCTGCAAAGTCAGTGTAATGTGTAAAGTTGATGACATCTCCTCCCTTATCCTTCATTTGAATCTGCTTCCTTGGCTTTGCATAAAATTCACAATTCCTTGTTGAATCATTGCTGCCATGTCTTATTTCCAAACTGGTTCCTTTATACCCTTCTCCATTGAGTAATCCAAAGGTGAATCACTCATATTCACAAACTCCGTATTCATATCCCCTCATTTTTTTATCTTTAGAACCCTGATGCCAATCTAGATACCCATGAATCTTGAAACAGGTATCTCTTGTATGTCTTTTCATTTTACAAAAATCACAAAACATATCCTCCTTATTCATCTGTTTCTTAGAAACACCTTTACAACCCCCTTTTCACTACTACTGCCAGAACTACGCACCATCATAGCACTACTTGTGTTATCAGCAAAAGAAATGTTAACCTCCCATTGTTTTCCAACCCTAACAACCATCGAATAAGCCCTATCTACATGAGAAAAAGGGTCCATCATAAGTATATGACTCCTAATTGCGTCAGATTCTTCATTCAATCCCATAAGAAATTGTACCAATCTATCATTATCTCCAAAATCAATAAATTGTTTAAGGGATCCACACGAACATTGTTTAAGGGCTCGACATGAACACTGTGGAATAAGAGCCAAACAATTCAGTTCATCCCACAACCTTTTGAGTTTAGTAAAATACCTAAAAATAGATAAATCTCCTTATGAAATCGAACTAATCTCTCTCTTGAGTTGATACAACAGCGGCCCATTACATTCTCCATGTCGCTGCTCTAGGTCTTTCCAGAGATCCCTAATCGAGCTTGTCTACAAAAAAGACTCCATGATGTCTTTGGAGATGGCGTTGAGTATCCACGACGTAACCATAAAATCAACTCGCACCATCTATCGTAGTCTGATGAACCTTTACCTGACCTCTCACATTTTCCATTAACAAAATCGAGCTTCAGCTTTGTGTCTAAAGCTATTCGCATCACATGACTCCAAGATAAGTAGTTATTCCCACTTAATGGAGTCGTAACAAGAACCATTCAAGGGTGATCTGAGTTTTGCAGAAACAGTGGATTCTCATCCTCATTCATGTTGCCAAATGATGATCTCGAACTACTTATCCCGTCTACCATAACTTAGCCTCGTGGATGTATGGATCTACCTAGATTGCTCTGATACCATAAAGAATTTGCAAACACTCTAGGGATTGTATTTTTGGTAAAGCAATCGAAACCACAGTAAATGGTTCTTCTTATTTCAGCAAAGGAGAAACAGATGGTATATATACCATCATTGTTTGCTTATACAAAACGACAATATCTATTACATAAAATGCAAAGCAATTAAAATCTATACAATACAATATATCAGTATACTATACAAAAGAAGATAGTATTCTACACAATAAATACAAGTACAGAAATACTCTACATTATCAACTCATGATAACAATCCTTATTAAATCATATTTAGATTTTTTATGGCATCTTTAAGGATCTCTTAGGTGAATCATTTCCCTCTCCTTCTAGTTCTAGCTAAACTTTGTCTTTAAGGTTTAAGAATCGATCATGCATACCTTGATAATTTTCTCAAGTTACATCGCTGCCTCCCAACACTAGAAGTTGTGGTCCTCGACACTTATTCGCAGGAATAAACTTTCCGTTATAATTGAAACAAAGAACTTGTGATCATCTTTTATGAAATTTTCCCAAGTTAATTATGTCATTGGGGTCAAATTCTTGATTGGTGTTAAAGAAAGAGAGTCAGTTGTTGCTTAAGTGATTGGCTAAGTAAATTTCCCACTTGATCATCCCTCAACCTTGCAAAGCTAATTGCTTCGTTCAAAGGTTTCGGTTTGAACATCCGAATGTCATCCATGATTCCTACCTTGAGTCCACCCATGAATGTCCCAACTAGCACCTTTTGTTTCCAACCATGTACTTGGTTACCTTGTCTCTCCAATTCTTTCTAGCAATCTTGTAACGATCCAATTTGTCTTATTTTGGATAAGGTCTCATCGAAGTCCTCACAATTCATAGGATCAAACTTAGCTCATAATTTCTCGATAAAGAATTCCCACATTATCTCCTTGCCTTCTTCCTTGTAAGCTTGACAAAGTTATTGTCATCATTGATTGGCTTCACCCTCCAGGTAGAATGAAGTTAAATAAATTTTTGCATCTCCTGGGTATTTTAATATTCAAAAAATTGGTCCACCTTTATAAATCATTCGTTGGGGTCATCATTGGAATATTTGGGAAATTCGCATTTGGCAACCTTGGAAGAGAACTAAGGATGCCCACTGTCCAAAGTATTCCTAGCATCATCTCCCGAGTAGCAAAATCAACCATTGGAAAAATTCCTACGATATTCGTTGGTGTTTTTGGATGGCATCGCCTGCTTTAACACCCTGTTTGGAACACAAGGAATTGAATTCAATCTTGTAATTGAATTCAATTCACTTGTTTGGAACCAAAAAAATGACAGGAATTCAATTCATATGTGGGTTTAAACCTACCTCCCTTTGTAAATTGAATTCACGCGATAAATCACGTGAATTGAAATCTAAAAGCTGCTGGTTTCATTTTTAACCTTAGAAACCCAATAATACCCACAACCCTATCACAGCAGCCGACCCTCTTCTCCTCTTCTCCGACCCTCTTCTCCTCTTCTCCCACACACCAACAGACGCACCAGCAAACCAGACCATCTTCTCCTACGCACCAGCAGACGATCAGCTTCTCCCAGACGATGAACTAGCTGAGTAAACGACGCACTAGCAGACCCACGCACCAGCAGCCTCCCTTTAGTCCACGCACATCCTCCTCTGTTTCCTTTTCCTATCTCTCACTTTTATCTTAGACGTATTATTCTTTGCTTAAGCTTTTGTATTATTGATTCTGGTGGTGCTTCAAACAATTTCACTTGAAATGTTGTTGGGTGCAAATAAATACTTGTCTTCTATTAGGATTGTTGAGTTTTCTTTTCTAGGTTGTGATGCATAGGAAACCATAGCATTCATCAAAGGTTTGTATCTCAAGCTTAAAGGGAAATGTAGGATGCATATGAACTGCTCGATGATTATCCTTAAATAACAACCGTACCTTTATGGTTTCTTTCTGTCTATTTCACTTAAAATTGCAGCAATCAAGAAGTTGACTATCAATTATCATCATTAATACCCTTTGCCAAGTAGAGGTATAGCCTATTTTACATCAAGTTCTCATGTATAATTGCCGCATGTTGGCCGAATAATTCCATTTGCTAAGATTGATAATTATGAATCTACCATATTTGCAGCTCAAATAATGGTGAAAAATTAATCATAACGATGAAATGAGATTAAAAAAATCCAATTGACCTAAACATTTGAACTCAGCATAGCATTCCTTTTGTTTGACAAATCTCCGTTCTTAGCTGATCCCTTAGCATCACCCTATTAGCATCACATCCCAATTCTTAAAAGTTCACGAAAAAATAACAAAACTAGAGTCACTGGCATGCATGCTGAAGAGAGAATCTGCATACCTCCATCTACATCATCCATCGATCCACAAGACCAACACAACACCGAATCGATTACGTGGATCTCAGTACTTATAGAAGTGATCCATCTTTCTAGATGATAATTATGATGAATACCATTCTCTTATGTATTTATGTAATTCTTGGTTTCATTGAAAATTTGAAGATGTCCTGTTCCCTTTCTTTCTTTTTGAAGATGTGAACGTGTTATAGGAGTAGGAACTGATATGTCAATATTTTTTTCTACTTGTGTTGTGACAATAAATAAAATTTAAATGCAGGTGATATGAGAGGATTTTAAAGAAATGCTCTACTTGCTATGGTAGCTTATATGGGTTATTTGGTTTGCTTGAGACATATATATCAATATATGTGTCGAGCTAATAGACAACTAGCTCATCCAAAAAGAG